>JANHFK010003326.1:58378-70341 GCA_036250565.1 Sibynophis collaris | reverse complement strand
GCCCCAGCTGCCGGAAGACTTGACAGCAGGCGGCGGGTCCGACCAGCATCTTCTCCACTTCCAGTCGGGTTTTCATCAGTGCTCAGATGGCAGCAGCGCATTCTGCCCATGTGGGGCTGCGGCTCCCTTCACCGCCTCTCTGCCCTATCTGCCGGAAGACTTGGCAGCAGGTAGCTGGTCCAACCAGCCTCTTCTCCATTTCCAGGGGCTTCCAGCCGGGTGCTCACCGGCTTCACCCACATCGACGTGGTGAGGATTGGGAGGTGTGCAAGCAGGGGAGGGAACAGGTGCTCACGTGGCTTGGTGCCTTCGGGCTGCTCGTGTTCTCCCCGCACAGGAGGGGTGCAAGGAGGGAGACTCTCTCTACTGGACCTCCCAATAATAAGGCCAAGCTCTTATTTCAGATTCAAAAGAAAATAAGACCCTGACTTATTTTCGGGGAAACACGGTATGAAACTGGTCAAGTTGTTTAAGGCTGTTCAGAGCCTTAGCAGCTGAACATTTATGAATATATAAAATTAGTTAAATGTCATTGAACAAGGGCTCTGCTCATATATATTATTTGTATATTTAAGAGACATATACTGATTTTTAAGGAAAAAGTGGGAAAAACAAAACCAAAAATTGATTTTATTGGCTGAGTATGAAGTGATGTCATTGACTAACAAAGGATGCCATCCATAAACCGACTGTAATATGCATCCTTCTCATTCTTGAGGCAGAGAAATATGCTATTTTGAAAGTTGCCCGCATCTTTTATGAGGTAAACAAACCACCACAAAAAAATAGATTTGCAGCATAAATACAATCACCTGTATTTTATTTCATATTTATGACATGGCTCAATATATTCTGGGCAATTAGAAGGAAGGGAATATTCACTTTTTTATTAGAACTAGTTTTTAAGGCCTTAATTTACTACACATTTCTCATATTATTACATTTTAATTCAGCAGAGAAATAACTTGATCAGCTCATTAATCCTGAAATAAACATATTTTCTCCTACCACTTTATATAAAAATAACTTTAATCTTACCATGTCAGAGATCTTATTAACATCCTTTCTTTAGAAGGACAAGATTTAAGTTTTGTTGTTGTTTTTTCTTGCTAATAGTAAGGACAGCTTCATAAAGAATAATTTTTATAGAGAGATTACTTTTGTAAAGGAAAGCTGTAAGTACATACATAGGTGGCAGTACGCACACACAAGCTTTCCACTCATGCACACAACAATTTAATATGTAATTTTCCTACACAGAACAGGTATCTGTCAGGAAAAAGTCTACATAAAAAATATCCCATAATTCACAATACATAAATTTAAACCATTCTACACATTACAAAATAAAAATAGCAGTAATCTACGTGTGGGTTATTTTATATGCTTTGTCTAATTACAGAGGAAGAGCTCATTTATTTTGATTAAAGGCACCAGGCTAGAAATCAGGAGACAGTTCTAATCCTGCCTTCTGCATGAAAGCAACTCTCAGCCCTAGGAAGAAGGCAAAGGCAAATCACTCCTGAAAAATGTTGCTAAAGACTTCTCCATCTAATCACCAGGAGTCCAGGCTAACTTGAAGGCACCAAAATAATAATAAAAAATCCTGAAATAGTTATGTTTTCTCCAGAGATTTGCTACAGTTTATATGGAAAGATTATAAAACAGAACCATGTGTTAACAAATATACCGTAATACTGTCTGCAGGCCCAGGTATTCCACCTCACCAAATTTGCTGTGTAGAATTTGGGAGAGTACTTACTTACTGTATGCCTTACTTACTATATGCCTTATTTACATGCAGGGGAGTAGAAAGGATCAAGCAGTTGTACAAACCCACCCCTGCTCATCCACTCTTACTATGAATTCTACTACCTTTATTTCTATATTGTGTAGAACGGCTCAGTTTTTAAGAATCTTTCTGAAATTAGGCCTCACTAGCAGAGTCTTTATTTCACAGAAAGGAACAGTTTTGGCACTGATTTTTTTTTTAAGTTTACAAATACAAAAGTTCTTAAGAAGTATAGTCAGTTTAATAGATTTTTTCTTCATTTCCACCATTCTAGCCAAGGTCATTAAAACCTTATTACAGCATGTAAAGTATTGCTCCAATTTATTTTTGATGTACTGCTAACTAAAATTTAACTGGTTTGTTCCTCTTGAAAACCCAAGGGAACAAAGGCATCAACTTTAAGATTTTATTGCTGGTGAACTTAAAAGTTTTCTTCATCCAACAGAAATAACACACACATATTATGCTTTTACAATCCTGGGCATTTACATTTTATATTAATATTTTCATTGTTATGCACACAGACATCAATATTTTGGATTAAGTTGGCTGTTTATTCACTGATAATTTTATATGGCAAATTCTGCTGTGAAAAGTATGAAAAGAAACTCATTTGGAAAAATTGAGTATTTTGAGAAGAAGGATAATTTACTAATTTTATGAACCTGAAATAAACAAACCTAGTGGTCAGTTGTGAAAACTCCTCATAAATTATTGGGCATAGGGATGGAATTATGCCTCGTTATGAGTATGATGCAACATGGTATATATTTATTCCAATAGGCACCTGCTTCCCAATTTTGTAATCTGTATTATATCATGATTTGAGATATCAAAAATGATTAACATATTACCCATGAAATAAATATACCTTATGGCAGCTTGCTGCCTCATCTATATGTATGGTTATTTTTTAAACTAAGAAATCCCAAAAATAAGATGCTAGGTTTCAATAGAACATTGATCTCATTCATTATGGCAACTTTATAATAGCACCACTAGGGGGTAGATTTAGCAGACCATAGCAAAATGCATAGACTTAATGATCCCGGTAAATTACACAGTCAATACTGTACTGGTATTTATTAAAGGTTAAAAAGCAAATGAAGAATCATTTTTAGTGTTCCCTAAAATTTCTTCAATGGGATTCATTACTTATCTTGCAAAAGATTTTTCACCTCATAAATAACTCGGAGTTTACAAATTAAAATTTGTGCAACTGCTATTTCCTGAATGAATAACAGTAAACAACCATTGTAAGACTACAGCAAAAGGACTTTCAGATTGATTCCATGGTAGGATCTGGAGCCTTTTCCTTAAGTTATACAATACTTACCAATCTGTTTTGCCTCCGTAGATTTGTAAGACTATTGACATAAGTGTTATTTCCTGCCCTTTCTAAATGTTTTGTTTTGTATTCATATCAAGTTTCTTTACAGATTATTGGTCCATTCATTCTCTATTGGCTAAGGAAAAAAGGAATGTCTGACATTTACTATCTTAGTAATTTTTGCACTGCTTTATCGCAGTATCATGTAGTAATATATTTTTTTTAGTGACTAATTGGCAGTCCTTTGTGGCTCCTATTGCAAATATTCAACAAATGCAAAGAACATTTGGAAAAATCTAGAAACTTTGCAATAATATGAGCCTCAGTTACACAGTATATGTTTACAGTTAAGATTTAGATTCATTTGCCCAGAATTTCTAGATACTAGTTTAGTAGAAAATCTGGTTCTTGATAGCCAAAAAGGTTAAAATCTCCTTCAAAGCGGGCATAAAGGCGCTTTATGTCTCTCTTGCTTACGCCTGAAAAATAGTGTTCCACTTTTGTTTTGTTATATATCGTTATGCCTGGAGGAATTGTAGGATACGATACCAGATGATCAATTCCTGCTTCCTTTAAGATGTATGGTGCATCTTCCTCCAAAGTTTCATGATGTCCAATTACGCTATAGGTTATTTCACAGGGGGCACATAGTTCAACATAGGTTACCCAATGAATTATATGATCTCCAAATTGTATATCTAACCATCGATGATTTGGATCACCCAGGTAGCGCACGAAGTCCTCAAACTGCAGTCCTTTAGTCTCAGTGCGATTCTTTCTATATTTTCGAATAATTCCAGGAGCAATTTCATGTCTATACCAAGGTTCAAATCTAGGATTGTGGACAAATTTATCCTTAAATGCAGAAATAAGCCTCTCAAAAGGATCTCTTACGATGAAGAACTTGAAATAAAGTTTCAATCTAAATGAAAAACATAAGCAAAAATAATTGTGGATAGTATTTTAAAATTTACTAAAAATTCAGTTTACAACAGTCCAGATTTGCCCATATTCCTCTCTTAATGACTATAGTAGCAAATGATGAGCAATTGAGGCATCACATAGTTAAAGACTTTACAAACAGGTTAAATGTACTTGTTAGGGAAATTTTAAAAATATTTTTATTTTGCCGTTAAGCATTTTTGCACACTATTCAACTGAGAAATCTGCAAAAATTAAGCTCTTTGATTGCTTCCAGTTATGTTCATCTAATGACAGAAGAGTATTATAGAACAGATGGTCCTCCCTTAATGATGTAATTGGGACTGGCAACTCATGACCATGTTGACTTAATAAGCACATTTGCAGCAGTTCCAATTGCTATCATTAGATGACTCCCACGTGGTTGAAGCATCCAGTGGTCATTTTCAGCTTCCTGCCAGCTTCTCCATTGACTCCTTGGTGGAAGTTAGCAATGAAAGTTACAAATGCTGTGATTATTGGAATTGCAAGCTGGTTGCCAAGTGCTCCAATCATGATCACATGACCGTGGAACACTTTGATGACCACGAGTGTGACAAAACAGTTGTAAATCCCCTTGTTCATCATTAACTTGATTTTGAATGGTCACTGAAAAAAGACTATTGTAATTGGTTCCCAGATTGATAAAAACTGCTAACTTCTCCATTTTAAGTAAAAGATCTACCTCCTTGCAGGATTACAGGAAGGCTCTTAGAAAGAAAATTGAGGAGTTTGTGTCTATCATACAGGTATCTATTGGTACTAAATGCAGAATGTTAAAATTCTTACACTATGCTTTTCTTCTCAATAAATCTTGTTAAAGAGAGCTCCTTGAGAATATTGTTTGGAAAGAATCAAGGCACTGCTTGGCCACTGTTAGGCAATGGCCAAAGAACATGACAGGAATCTGTCAGCAGGATTTACTCAATGTTATATGTCTTGTAAATCTGTTCCAAGAAGTTCACAATCAACTTCTATCATTGAACAGAAATCTGTTCACTTAATGTGGAATGCACCTGCTAAAATAGCTGGCTATTTCAAAAAAATAGCAAAAAATAAGAGATGAAATGAAATCAAATTATACAAACATAGTCCTTAAAAGTCTATTTAAAGAGATGACAATGTCAACATTTTTTTTGTAGTCCTGCTCCTAGGACTATACAGGTAATTCTTACATTTAGCGACTATTTACAATTATGACAGTGATGAAGAAGTAATTTTATGATCTATATAATAGAATGTTAAATGTTAAATATAATGGGGCAAAAAAGTATTTAGTCAGCCATCAATTGTGCAAGTTCTCTCACTTAAAAAGATGAGAGAGGCCTGTAATTGTCCTCATAGGTAGATCTCAACTATGAGAGACAAAATGAGAAAACAAATCCAGACAATCACATTGTCTGATTTGGAAAGAATTTATTTGCAAATTATGGAGATTTTATAGCAAACTGGTCTTTATTACAATTTTAATACTTTTTATATAATTGAGCCTATACAGGAACAACACAGATCATCATCCAAAGCTATAATACAGGTAGTCCTAGATTTACAACAGCACTGAAAAAAGTGACTTATGACCATTTTTCACACTTGCAGCATTCCCATGGTCACGTGATTTACATTCAGATGCTTGACAACTGGTTTCATATTTATGATGGTTGCGGTGTCCTGGGATCATATGATCCCCTTTTGCAGTCTTCTGACAAGCAAAGTTAATGGGGAAGCCAGATTCGCTTAACTGTGTTACTAACTTAACAACTGCAATGATTCACTTAACAACTGTGGCAAGAAAAATTGTAAAATGGGACAAAACTCACTTAACAAATTTCTCACTTAACAACATAAATTCTGGGCTCAAATTGTGGTTGTAAGTCGAGGACTACCTGTAAAACCTTTTCTGATTATTGCCTCTTTTTAAGAGTCTATGGGAGTGGGCAGCTACAATACATTTAAATAAATAATCACAAATGATCAAAAATGAGATTTTCATATTGGAAAAAGTTTTCAAAGACACATTAAAATACTATTTACCTTTTTTTAATTTCAGAATCACTGAAGGAAGATAAGCGTGGAAGACCATTCTTCTCATGGTCATGCACAATGTTTTCAGGAATCTCATCGATGGAAGGAAAAGCTCCTGAGGAAATAAGTTAGGACTTGCTCTTACAATGACACCTTTCAGTCCGTTCCCATTATGATCTACACTGGTGGCTGTCATGATTGTTTATTTGTTATTAGGTAAAAATGGTGACTTCATGAAAATGTCCATCAAGTAGTTTACGGCTGCCTACTTATGGAATACTTTTCTACTTTACAGTCCATCCTCCATGTCCTGATATTGTTATTAAGTTCTCATCTTCCTACAATCCAGGCCTGAACTCCAAATTGCTCTTTTTGAAAATGGAAAGCTCAATGAATTGTTTTCATCACAAGTCTCCATGTAACAGCATGTTGTGACAATTTAGGGTTTCTATTCAAAGCCTCCTAGAGTCTGCATATTGGAGGAATTAATCCCTTTCAGCTGTCAGCATGCCAGGTTATAACATTCTATGTGTGGAAGATACTTTATCCCAAAGTCTGACCTATTGCTGAATCTGGAACTGCAACAGCTGGATCTAAAAATACAGTGGGTCAGTTGGAATACTTTTTTTAGATATGGGCAGAAAGCCAGATTCCTAATTTTGACATGATTAGCCAATTCCCTGATTCCATACTACCCATAGTTATGTATAACTCTCCATTACAGCCTTATGTCTATAAAGTATATAAGCCAGAGTAAAAACATACAGGTAGTTTAGCAAGTTTGGCCTGTCCTTAAGCCAAAATCTAATATTGTAGAAATCTATTTGTACACTAGGACTTTCTTTTCCTTTATTTGTAATAACAGATCTCTTGTCATCCTATCTGCTCCAAAGGATGTCCAACTTTTAAGACAGACTCTATTTAGGTCCATTGTCAGAAAGAATTCCATCAATAGAAGACCTTAATTACAATATTTTAATTATAGCCCTTATCAAATTGTCGAAGTCAAATTATTCAAAGCAATATTGTCTTTCACAAAATATCCACATGGAATTGAACTGATTTTATAATGTAGTAGAGTTGAATCTGTCTCACTGCCTACTTTGTTTTATGTTAAAATCAAAGGTGCTACCAAAATTAATTAAAATTTTATTACTCTGTTTTATAATGGTTTCTTGGTGTTTGTTATTTTTACAAACTATTTTATTTTTTTATTGTAATTTCTCCTGAACTAAATGTTACCAATAATTCAAAATTGATTCAATGAAAATGTGATAACAGATAAAGCAGACACCCATCTATATATCTCTTTCTATCTGAGGTAGATGTGGTGCTACTGCTCATGTGATTTCAAATAAAATTGAACAAACATTCTACCAAAAAACCTGTATATATTCCCTAAAGATAGTGTTAGGTTCAAGTAATAAACTTAATTACTCAATTCTAAAAAAAATATGGATATATACATTTAAACTATTGATTTGTATTAATTCCAGCCATGGAAACCATCATTTTCCAGTAGAGATTAAAATATGGAAATAGGTTGCAAACATTTTTCCAATCATCTTTTTCTTCCTCTCTTACCTCAAAGCTGCATTTTGATCAAATGTTATATCGTGAAGAATCCTGGGATCTTGAGAACTTTAAATTAAAACTTTAAATTTAAGGTACCTGTGATACTTTAGTTGCCTAATTTTAAAAGGTTAGCATAATTTCTCCTTTATTAATCCCAGCACACAATCATTTCACAAAATAACCAGGACAGGAAGTATATCATATATGTAAAGTTCTATGGGTAGGCAATAATACATCTAAGAAGAACAGCTAGAACTGGGTTTGGATATTTGAAGCAGCTTTGAAGCAAAATATAAAATGCCAAAAATAAAAATGTATTCCATTGAATCATATTATTTTTATATTTTGCTATTAGAAATTTTTGAATTTTTTTTTTGGCTAAGCAAACACACATTTGAGACTTAAAAGTTAACTAAATACCATTTAAAACAATCAAGACTTTCTTCCACTGAGTATTGCCAACTTTTGGAGTTTGACAGAAGAGGATCTTGTGCTTGTCACATACAAAAATTCGGTCCAAAACAAACTTGGAAATAGTAGTATGGGTGAGGTTTTTCAGAGATGCATCTTGGCAGACATTCCTGAGTAGTTCAAGCCTGTCTATATGGACCAGGCCTTCATGTACAAGGTCTTCAGATAGACCTTTTCCTATTGTCTTGATATGAAAATGAATTGGGATGGTAGAAGAGAAGAACAAAAATTATTTTGCATTTCAACATTCAACTCATACAAGAAAATCTAGCATTTCAAATGTATTCAGGTAGTCCTTGACTTACATCCATTTGTTTACTGACCTTTCCAAATTACAACAGACTGAAAAAGGTGACTTAGGACCATTTTCATATGACCTTTGTAGCATCCTCATGGGCACATGATTTAAATTTAAGATGCTTGGCAACTGGTATATATTTATGATGGTTGCAGTATACCAAGGTCATGTGATCACATTTTGCGACCATCTGATAAGCAAAGTCAATTAGGAAGTCAGATTAATTTAACAACTGTTACTAATTTAACTATAGCAGTAATTCACATAACTGTAGCAAGAAAGGTTGCAAAATAGGGCAAAACTCACTTAAAAATTGTTGTGCTTAGAAATTTTGGGCTTAATTGTGGTCATAAGTTGAGGACTACCTGTACAAGGTTTCTAAAGGTCACTATGGCAGTATTACTGTCTTTTGAAATAGCCGTTTTGGTCAAGCTTATGCAAAGTAATTTGATTTCAGTAGTAAGGAAACAAAATTTTAGAAATTGAATTTACAAATAAATGGGGAATACAAACAAACAGTATTCTAAATGTGGACTAAAATGAATGAATATTTTTTCTGACCATAGAAAGAAAAAGGAAGATGATTTTCACTTTACTGATTTAATTTTACTGATTAAAATTAAAATTTATGCAAAAATATTGCACAGTGGTAGTTTACATTTTTAAATTTAAATGAAAAACTGAAGAACAATTTAGAAACTTACAGAACTTCTAAATGTGTTCTAAAAGCTGCTACAGAAAGTGGTACTCCAGATTATTGTTATTATAATCTGTTATTATGTTCAACAGATTCGCAGATAAGCATACTCAGAAATGTATCCCCAATTATATACAAAGATATAAAATATTGTTTTAAAATATGAATATAACCCAATAATGTAACGAAATTTTAATTCATAAAACAATACCAAAATAGTTTTTAAAAATAAAACTCAATTCCTGGACGATAAAGCAAGGGAAAATTGCTTTTCAACAGAAGGCACTACAGATGGCTACAGTGATGCTTTGCTCATAAATCTCTATACTATTTGGCTGACTGATTCTAAGAACCAGTTACAATGAAATATAACATAGAGAACTCTGCAACCATACCATTTATTTAGCCTTTCAACCTGTCCCTTTTACATACCTGAAACTGTCCCGGCAGCCTCTTCTCTTTTGTTACGTGACCTTCAGTTAGAGTTGTTGGTATTACTGGCTCTTGCTTGGCACCATGAACTAGATGAAGAAAACAGAACAACTGAAGAAAAGCAAACTTTTTTTCCTTCATACTGCATAAACAATTTGATTGATCACAACTATATAATTATAATTAAATTATACTTCAAATCAGGCTGTAATTCAAGATTTTAAATAGAGTACGAATTATTTAAAAAACAAATTTCATGATTTGGAAAACCTTAGTATAATGACCTCTGTAAACCAGATTCTCCAAACTTGCCACCTACATGCATTGAGACATTATAGTACACCCCATCTTCTCAGACAGTTATGTTTGCGCTGTTTTTTAAACCAAGTCTGAAAAGATGTCATTTTTACCACAAGGACTAAATTTTAGACTAGGGAGGAGCATAAAAAAGGGAAATTCACAAAATCATGTAAGTGTTGCAAAGTTGATTGGAGATTCTAACTTGGTATAGTATTTCTAATGAATTAAGACCATTCTCCTAGTTTGTGAAAGGGAACAGGGATAGAAGTTTCTAATAGTACTAAGGAAAAACCTTTCCTACAGGACAGGACATAAATGATGTTAACTATGCACAAGTATTATAGGTTAAATTGAAAAGGAACAATACACAAAATACTCAGATATGTCAAAATCAGTATCTGTACCTTTCCATATAAAATTAAAATTCTATCAAATCTTTGTTTCATTTTCCTAGATAGTGTTCAATGTTGAAAGAAATAAGGAATAATTGTAACATTCAACATTTAGACATTTGCCAAAAACAAAGCCAGAAAAAGCTAAGAAAAAGTGGGAATCACCTGGATTAAGTATTTCACTGTTGCAACTCACAGGCAAGCTGCATAATCATTTAGGTTTATTTTGATGTCAACATAATGAAAATATGAACGGGTAAGAAAAAACAAAACTAGAAGATCTGTTTAATTTCTCTCACACTCTTTTGGACACACAAATTGTTCAGCAATTACTTGCATTAGTAAGAATAAAGTTGGATCAACTTACCATCAGGATCTTTGAAGGTCAATGTGATGAACTTGCTAGCAACCATGAACATGAATATTACCCAAAAGCATGCAGCTAACAGCAGCCACCGGTGGTGCATGATGTCAGATATGAGCCATGTAACGTCTGTTAGTTTCTGCTTTTTAAAAGCCACAAAAATAAATTAATGTGTACCCTTTTGTTTCTTTTATGAGTAGTTTCTACAAGTAACAAAAGATATTTGAAATACAGAATACACGTCTAACAGCACAGCCTTTAAACTACCTATGGTGTTTCTCTTCCTGTTGTACTATTATTTTTGCTGAAAAGAGAAATCCATTTAGTTGCCCTAAATTTCAGTATGTTCTCATCTACATGGAGAATTAAAGAAATGCTCCTATATAGCAAAGCAAAGTTTGAATGAAAAAAAAAGCAGCTTTGAGATTTTAATGTATTTTTGCATGGATAGAAGAAAAATGAGGTTGCCCTTCATTGTTATTAAGTTTACTGTGTAACCATTCAGATTTCGCAATATTATTTGCCATCCTGAATATATATGAGTGGGTTAATTTTAAAAATGAGAATTTAGTTTATTTATAACTATGCTGGAGAAAGAGAGGCTTTAGCAATAATATCAAAGGTTATAGAATTAGACTTCAAGTGCTACTGAGCTCAGTAAGCAAGCGTAGTTGATGAGGTATCTTGACATTAAAAAAATCCTAAACTTATTTTTATAATTTTCTCAAAATTAAAAGGTAATTTTGCAATTAATTTTGAAACTTTCCCCCCATTATCAGGTAATTTTGTAGATACATACAGATGTCCTGTGTTTCTAGGAAGGAATCAATCTTCTTATGAATAAATCCGTTTTTAATGAGCCTTATCAACACTGCTGTTTGCACCATGCTCACTCACAACAGATTTGTAAAAGACAACAGCACATAATTTACTTGCCAGAATTAAGAAGCCCAATTACCATGCAATCATATATTACTCAGAATAAGCTCAATGGGACTCTGCTCAGTGAAGTGTATATACAACAGCATACTCTCTTATTGGTAACATAACATCACAATGCAGCTGAGGATTCTCATATATTATTATATGTGGTCTATAACCAAATACATTTTATTATAGGTGGATGAACATGTTACTTTTGTTTTTTCACATAAAACCTCTAAAACTGCTTAAACACTTGATCTATTTGATAGAAGCTACATAAATATGAGCAGAGGTGGCGCAGCGGTCTAAGGCACCCTGTTATTAACACTAGATGCCTGCAATTATTGCAGGCTCGAATCTCACCAGGCTCAAGGTTGACTCAGCCTTCCATCCTTTCTAAGGTAGG
>JANHFK010003325.1:106742-121145 GCA_036250565.1 Sibynophis collaris | reverse complement strand
CCCTCCCCACTCCAGGGGAAGGATACTGCAAAATCCCTATTCCCTCCCCACTCCAGGGGAAGGATACTGCAAAATCCTCATTCCCTCCCGATCAGCTGGGACTAGGGAGGCAGAGAATAGATGGGGGTGGGGCCAGTCAGGAGTGGTATTTACCGGTTCTCCAGAACTGGTGAGAACCTGCTGAATACCACCTCTGGTGTGAAGGAATCATAAGACTTGCCATGACAAGATTGTATTTACTGTACCAACATAATTCCAATATCATCCTCTTATGGCTATGACATTGATCCAGAAGAAAATTCTAAAGGCAGGATAAGAGGATCATTCAACAGTATTTTTAAAGTTATTTTGTTATATCTAGGTTAAGCATCTTTCAATAAATTCCAAGAATATTACCTTCACATCAGATATCTTTGGACGATAGAAATGCTTGGCACTTTCAATCCCATTTACAGTCTGTTGTTACTGTTGATTTTATTTCTTGTGCATAAAGCAACATTCTTTTGAAAGGCAATCAGAAACACAGTACTGCAAAATGATATTGTCAGAAGTCGAACTTCAAATTGCTGCACACCAGTGGCATTGTTAAAAAAAGTGCACACTTACACACTGCTTTTGTATATACAAAATATATACTAGAGTAGCTGGTAATTTTTATTTTTTTTAAAAAAAGTCATACTATTATAGAATCCTCTAGGGTGCTCTGTGATGCATGTATAACCATCGTTTTATGTATTGTTGATTACCTTAAATTATTACTTAGAGCACTAGAGAGTGTCTGCATTTTATTTTCATGGTGCTGTGGTGTATGGAATAATCAAAGTATATTCATGGCAACCTAGACTCTATTAAAGCTGTCATATATATTTTATTCTTGCTTACTCCCACCCTCTCTACAATATAACTTTTTTTAAAGCAAATTGAGATTCAGAGATTTGACAATAATATGCCTTTTATTAATTTACTTCTGATGAGCCAAATGCTTCATGCAGTGGTATATTGTACTGCAGGAACCAGAATTGTGTGTAATGCATGCTGCATATTTGTATCCATAAGGTATTCAGAGTCTCCTGGCCTCAAAACTATTATTCCTTGTCTACTCAAGATGAAACAAACCATTGGGTTGTAGTTCACTTTATCAGAAATGTGGAATACCCTGAAGGATATTTGGCACTGCTGGTTATTTTAGGGATATTGTACACAAATTCCAAATTACTTTTTTTCATCAACACATCTGTCCTATTACTTGTCTTAAGAGAGAAGCACAAGTTAACATGAAAAGCATAATCCTAACCATCGCTGATACCACTACCACTTTGATCTTATAAATCATTTCAGAGTTTATATCTCAAATCTAAAACTTAATACCAATGTATTCCTATTTAATTTTATCCTGTGGAAGTTGACTTTTTTTCTCCATTACTTCTGACTTCTACTTTCTTGGCTTCTTCTCTTTGGCTTCCACTGTTCTTCTTTTTCTCCTTAAGGCTTCTTGCTGTTTCATTGCCTTTTTATTCTTTGCTTTCTGTTTCCTTTAGAAGAACATAATACCTTAGTCCAAGCCTGTCAAACTGGCAGCCTGCAGGCCAGATGCATGAAGCACAGGCCCCACCCACCCAGGCTCTGCAAAGGCAAAAAGCATCATAAGTCATGATATGTAATGTGATGCAATCGTTTGACACCCATGCCTTAGTCTATCTGTTTCCAGTCTTTCCTTCCTCTTGTGTCTTTTTCATGATTCCATTTTTGCCTCTGCCTCCTTCTCCATAAGAAATGTCTGTGGTGGTCTTAAATCGAGTACAAGGCAAGCTCAGAATTTTTAAGTAATTATTAATTACAATAAAACTGGGCATCCTGTTCTGTCAGCCCCCACTTCTGATCATTATCAGGAAAGATGCAGTCAATGAGGCAGCCCCAGTGGTCTGTAAGATCAATGTACTTTTTTTTTTTAAAGAAACAGTCGCGCTTGTATTGCATGTTAAAGTCATATGTATTATAATGGATACATAAAGATCAACATGCCAGATAGTTGTAGATAGTTGGCCCTGTGGCTCCTTCAAGCAAGATTCATAGCCCTTCTTTTACAGTCCTTACCACACTTTCTCGCATTCTCACAACCACTATTTCCTAGAAAAATCACTGTAACTGTATTACCTGAGAGTAACTAAAGGAGAATGCTTCTGCTCTATTTTCCCTCCCCTGGAAGGGAAATAAGCAGAGTGGGTAGTCAGCAGGTTCTGACCAGTTCTGGAGAACCGGTAGTGGAAATTTTGAGTAGTTCTGGGAACTGGTAAATACCACTTCTGACTGCCCCTGCCCCCATCTATTCTCTGCCTCCCAAGTCCCAGCTGATCGGGAGGAAATAGGGATTTTGAAGTAACCTTCCCCTGGAGTGGAGTGGGAATGGAGATTTTAAAGTATCCTTCCCCTGCCATGCCCACAAAACCACGCCCACAAAGCCACACTACGCCCACAGAGCCACGCCCACAGAACTGGTAGATTAAAAAAATTAATCCTACCACTGGAAATAAGTGTATTAAAGTTAAAATCCTTTTAGAATCAAAGTTCATATTCAAATTTTTATGTAATAGGAGGATGTAATGTAATGACCTTGAGGAACAGGCAGAAGAGATGCAACTAAAGCAACGGTTGGACAAAAGAAATTTGTACGCAAGGCAGAAATATACTTTGAAAAAGCGTTTCAGGCTCGATCCTCCCTGCTTCTCTTGGAGATAAAGAAAAGGAGAGTGGAAGTATAATCAGATTTGCAAGAGTCTGTTATTATAACCTTACAATAAATGTAAAATTATCATGACTTTGGTTTCCTAGTGTGATCTACCTTGAAGAGCTGACATTTTATTATGTATATCAAGGTCAATAAATTAGAAAACTGAAAGAAGAAAAAATAAAGTGAAATGAAAACTATTTTTTAAATGGCAATGCTAGACATTATTACATATTGGCTTCCCACTGAGAATAAAGGTAGAACAAATAGACTATGGCACTACCATATATTGTTTATTTGTTATTTATTTATTTACATTTCTCATTTCTGAACTGCCCCCTTCCCTCAAAAAGGAACTCTGGACATTGCACAATAAAACATCAAAATATAAAACAGTATATAAAAATAAAATGTTAGAATTAAAATGTTAGAATTAAAAAATTAAGAATAATGATTTAAGGAGGCATGAAAAATTAAACTCTGTTAAAAATTAGGGATTTTTTTTTTTTGGACAAAGGTAAAGGGAGGGTCACAATCAATCCTACAATTTGTGTCTTCCTTTGGGCTCCTTATGTGATGCCAAATAGTTATATTTTTGCACCTTTTGTGAAGGCCACAAAACCCACCTTATCTCTGGGAGAAGAATATTCCTGGGGGGCAGCGGCAGAGAAGGCTCTCTTCCTAGCTGGAGTTCATAAAATAACCAAAATCCCAATCAGCATCTAAACTTTTGTAATCTGTACTTTGCTATATTTTTCCTCAATTGCCATTCCTTAAATTCTGGGGATAGGGCGCTCTTTTTAACTTGGCTCTGAGCCAATCTAAAAAAAACAGACGTGCCCTCTTCACACAAGGAGAAAAAATACACAAAATAGAGTTGCCTCTTTCTCTTTCTAAAGCAGTGATTCCCTATGTGGGGCCTACGCCGCACAGGGGAATAATTTGATTTTTAATAGGTGCAATTTTGAACCTTGCTTAAACCAAGTTAATGGCTTTTTAGGCTTCCTCTTCCTGAGTAGGAGTTCACTTTTTGAATAGTAAGAATTATATGTCACATCAGGATTTTAGAGATGCTTAGATGGGACATGGCCCAAAAAAAGGTTGGGAACCACTGTTCTAAAGTCAAGTGTGAGGGGAACCTTCTCCCATCTGATTGGTTCTTTATCATTTTATTTTCCTAATATTTTATTGTCTCTGTTCACAATTTAGATTGAAAGATTAGATTTTATTAACAGATCAGATTAACATTTTCTTTTAACTCCTTTAGGTGTGAATGTTTGGGGATACGTTTTGCCCCCATGAACTAGTCATGAAGAATTTATTTTGTAGCAGTATTGGAGATAAATGTTTATATCCATCATTGCTTTAGTTGTGATACTTTTCTTATTTGTAATTAGTAAGTAGTACTCTTTTATTTAATACTAAGATTTATATTATGATACTAAGATTTATATTTCAATACTAAGATTTATATTTCTATTATGATGCTTCTGAACATTAGTTTGTCTGCAGAACTCTTATTGGGTAAAGCCACCTTTGTCTTATACACAAGTATCTATCTTTTAGACTTTTTAGTTTGTCTTCAAGTTAAATATTGAATTAGCTTGAAGCCACTCTATTTCCCTCTGTTCTCTCAATGTACCAGAAAAGATGCTACATTGTGATCTTTTATGTTCCAATAAATGGTGTGTGTGTGTGTGTGTGAGAGAGAGAGAGAGAAGGTGTGTGAGTGTAGGTGGGTGTGCACATGCCTATGCTTGTAAATAGGTAGTAGGTATGTATGTGTGTTTATTTTGCTGTTCCCTACTAGAAAGACATTCCCCCATCCTTCAAATGTAAATAATTTTACTAGACCACTTCTCAAAGTATTTTCCAAGTCTTTTAGCATAAGAACAGACTACAAATGTGGAAAAGCATCTTATACCAAATCTGAAATCGAACAAAATAGAACAATTCTGTTGTCAATCAATCATGGAAAACCATCCACAAATTTTAAACATTTTAAAGCATTTATCCAATCTATTTGCCTATCAACCTATTGATCATTCTAGTTTTCCCTTCCAAAAATGAGTCTAACAAATCACTTACAGAATGTAAATTTAAGATAAAAATAAAAATAACAGCAATCTGTAATAATAATGAGAATATGACATACGAATAAGCTCATATGTAAAGAATATTTTAAGTTGTAGTGCTAAATATTTATAACTGATATTAATGTTTTATATTCATAAAGTAATAAAATAGATTAGTGTAATACCACATGTGTATTATTTGCTTTAGCAATTACAATTATCCTTGCTTCTTTGCTGTAGTATATATATAAATAAAATAAAATATTTTATTTTATTTTACCCTATATCATTTCAACACCTCAAACTAGAAAAAGCTATTTTCAGGCCCAAATGGAAAATAATTATAAAGAGGCTTCCATTAACAGTGCAAACCTATTTAGAATTCAACTAAGATCAATAGTAGTTACTCCTAGGTTAATGTGTCTAGGTCTATAATCTTAATCAGTATTTTTAAACCCTCCAGTCTGGTTACATTTCAGATTGTGATTGAATGAAGAAGATATATACTGTCTACCATCCTTTCAAATGGTATCCCTTGCATATAGTTGTACATTCAGCAATAACCTGAGAATGGGAAAGACATAGGAGAAAACAGATGATGTGTGTGTATGTGTCCACACTCATTGGGTCTTGCACAAAAAGGGTGAAATGGACTAAGAAATTAGCAGGAAGAGAGATACTGGATTCAGAGAAGAAAAGGAAATGATTAGTAAGCAAAATAGGAATATGCACTTTCAGACAAGTAAAAAGATGCAGGTTCCTGGATGGTTCAAAATCTCTGGAGATGAGTCAGAATAACTACTGCTGCACAGGAATAAAGTCAACAAGATATGTAACCAGTCTAACCCAGAAATGGAGAAAAGGATCCAAATAAACAATCAGATGAGTAAAATTTAGCTAGCAGTGAAAGGTTGCCAAGTTTTAATGAAGCCCTGGATTAACTCTTTGGGAAATTTATTAATAACTGCACACTTAGCAATAGCTTCAAATAGACATAGTGATAGAGTAGCAAAACAGTTACTATTACAGAATGCGAGATAATTAATCTCCAAATAGTAAACCTGTTAGGCCATAAACCAGTTTGTTGCGTCAAGTAAGAGGGAGGGGAAATCAGACTAAATGCTAAATGCTACTTGCCCAGTTAGTATTGCAGGGCTGAAAGATGACTAAATTCTGTCTTTGATATGGAAACTGTATATCCAGAAGTAGAAAACCCTAGAGAAGTAAACAGTTTCTGAACATATAAGGGCTTGGTGAAACAGAGTAAGGAACTTGTGAAAGAAGGCAAGAATCCTAAAGATATTTTATATTCAGATGTGGAATCTTCATTGACTAGTTTAGATTCATAGATTGAAAGCTCTCTTTGTTTAGCTTAGATGAGGCATACTAAAAAAAAAGAAATCCAGATAAGTGTACATGCATTTGAACATTCACACACCTTATATCAGTTAATTCTGTGAATGTGTATCCTGGATGAACATGAATTTCAATCCACACCAATTTGTTTTCTTAATAATATCCTGCCTACATGAAGAAATGAAAATCAGCATGGCGGAAGAAATCTGCATTTACTGCACATGCATTTTGCATCCATCCTAGTTCTGTTTAAAGTACATATGACCCTTATAAATTTTATAAACGTGTTTTCTTTACAAAGTAATTCATAGGATTTACAGGATATTATTTCTTGAGTAAGAAAATTCTTACACTGAAGAATCATTACTATTATTATTATTGATGTTCTTTTATTGCCCTATTATGATTTGTCACATGAAACTCAAATATTTTGGCCACCTAGTGAGAAGGAAGGACTCACTGGAGAAGAGCCTAATGCTGGGAAAGATTGAGGGCAAGAGAAGGGGACAACAGAGAATGAAATGGTTGGATGGAGTCACTGAATAGCAATAGCACTTAGACTTATATACCGTTTCATAGTGCTTTTACAGCCCTCTCTAAGCGCTTTACAGAATCAGCATATTTCCCCCAACAATCTGGATCCTCATTTTACCCACCTCGGAAGAATGGAAGGCTGAGTCAACCTTGAGCCGGTGAGATTTGATCTGCTGAACTGCAGATCTTGAAGTAGCCTGCAGTACTGCACTCTAACTACTGCGCCACCTCGGCTCTTCTCAGTAGTATCTGAAGCAGTAGGCATGAGCTTAAATGAACTTCAGAGGATGGTAGAGGACAGGAAGACCTGGAGGAATGTTGTCCATGGGATCACAATGGGTCAGACATGACTTCGCAACTAACAACAACAACATGATTTATCACAAGGTCGGCCAGATGTTTAGACTGGATTTGGCATTTTTGTTGTTATTATTAGTCTATTGTCATCTAAATCTGAAATATAGGTAGTGACAATAGCAAAATATCTGTATATCTAACTGTATATCTGTTAGCTGTATATCTAACAATCTTACACATGTGAGATGATATTAAATCATAGTGTTGACAATATATCAAAATATATTGTCACAACTACAAATAATTTGTGATAGATGTTAAAAGAACAACTAGTAAATTCTTTATATATTGAATAGATTTTTTGGTTTATTTGAGGCACTTTGTACTGAAACAATAATTTGACCATACTGGTAGATATTGGCTACTGGGACTGCTAGAATGTGTGTACCTTTAATTCCATTAGGTAGGACAGACTTCCAGAGCTCTTTTATGGTCTACAAGCTAAGCCTAAATCCAGCTAAGAGTTGTATTGACATAAAAGGATATCCCTTTTTCAGAATTCTCCTTTAATCTTTTTAAGAACTAGAAAAGTGAGGACACCTAGGAATCTGACACGCGAGCAGGACCAATACAGACTAGGCAAAAGGACTATATCAAAGTTGATTTAATATATTTATTAAAGAACCATGCAGAAATAATAAACATAACTATCTGCTTCTTTAAAATACAGAATTGGCTATCTGAAGATATCAGAAACCAAAGCTCTTGTGGATTTATTTGATTTCACAGAATGATCTGACATTTTGACAGCCACATATTGGAAAATCAAATTTTATCAAATAGAAATATTCCTAGGACATGAAACTAACTTCTGAGGAGCAACATTCAAGCAGACCAATAAAAAAATCATATATCAACCATTTGAAGAGGTATCTTCCAGGTATTTCTTGTGATATCTGTTTGGCATAGGACTGAGTCATACAGAAATTACCTAAAGATGTGCTTTAAATTGATACAGATTCTGACCATGTAATTTGTTCAGAACATGATTTATTAAGAAAGCAAGGAGGTTTGTTGGATCAAAAATATAATAAAACATGGGAAGAAAAGGCTCCTTTTGTGTACATGGGAAATTTTTTATTTAATGGATCTGTATGGCAAAAGAGATGCCCATTAGACTGAAATGTTCATTCAATGCCAAATGGGATGTTACACATGGCATTATTCACACATAAAATGGCATAATACTTGTGCAAAATAGCAGATGGGATTTTGTCCATTGCATCCAGTCTGCTAAACTAATATTTTAGTTAATTTTTGTTTTCTATGCATCCATGAAAATCTAAAATCTGTGTGCTATTATGCTAATGAAATCTCTGTCAGAAATCAGCTCAGTCTGTTTATTGGTATCTCTGAAAACATTTTCAAAATAGTTTTAATCTATGAGTTTAGCAACAGGTAAATTAAGCATTTACCGGTATCTTATGTTGGCATTGTATTTTATATACTAGGACTTATTGCCACAAAATTTCAAATTTAGCATAATTGAATATCTTTATGTACTTGCACGGATTCACACAAGTGAATGAGTTTGGAGAATGAATTCTGCTTATGAGGGTTTCCCAGATTTTTTTTAATATGATCCGCAGGCAATATTCTTTTTTTAAGAGGCATGTTTGTGTGTAAAAATAATTGTTTTCATTTAGAATTTAATGCAAATCCATCAAAGGCATTATGGAAAAATATGCCTAGGTGTATATATTCAATCATTGTCACTGTTGAGAATGAAACATTTGAGTCAACCTGGATAATCAATGCCTAAAACCTGTGAATCTCTTCCCCTCCCTTCCCACAGGTTCTTTCTTTATTTCCAAGGGAAAATAAAGAAATGGCAGAATCAGACCAAGACTTCTGGAGGATCAGGTGTGCTGTGGATGCCACAGCTCATAATTTACTTCTTCCACGCTCTTGAAGTGACACTCCTGCTTCTGCTTCTGCTTCATGGGCAGATTTTAAAAATATGAACCATGAGTCTGTCATACTTTTTAAGGGGCTTTGATCCTTTCTTTTCTTCACTTTATACTTATGGAAATTGGTTTTTAAAATCTTCATGCAGTTACCTTTTTGCAATAGCCAGCCCATTTTAATAAATACCCAATCTCTTTTTCCCCAATCTTTCTTTCCTTTCCTGTAGAATTTTCTTTTTAAAAAATTATCTATATGTAAATGTCTATTTAAATGGAGATTACAAGTATATTAAAGACATAATCGTCAGTGTCACAGAGCAGCCATCAGTGTTGTTATATTATTATCCTTATTATTATAACAACTGGCCATACTATGACATCAGAAAAAAACAATTTTAAAAGATTTTTCTTATCCAAGATTTATGAATGGTAACTTAGTGTTATTCCCTTTTTGCAGAACAGGAAAACTGAGGTTGATATTTTGCAGCATTCATAATAACGACAGAAGTGTTAGACTAGAGTAACATTTAACTACTAACAGCAGCTTAAGTTTTATTACTTTGGAGAAAATGATTTTCAAGATTCAAGGTTTCAGTCCATTTTCCTCGGACTCTATGGTAATACGGGGAAGCAAAATTATTTGGATTTGAATTGTTTATCAGAAGAGAAAACAAAGCCATAGATGCATCTATGTTATTCTTTAACTACAAGGAGTAAAACCTTGGTGAATACATTGGTCTTGAATTGTCTTTTGTGACTGCCTATAAGTTTGCATACTTTATTTGCCCACTCTATTTCTTACCTTGTTCTCTGTATGGCATAGGGGCTATTTTTCCCAATGGTTTGCTGAGCATGCACAAAGTTTATTTCCTTCCTCACAGATCAACAAGTAGTCTGAATTAAAGAATCAAAAGTGCCTGTCAAAAACAGATGGTAGTTCTTGCATCTTCAAAAATGAAGAATTGTTCCCTGTATCAGACTAGTTCAAAAACATGCCCAGCCACCAGCTAAGCAAAAACACAAGTAAGGGCAGAACTCCTTACAACCCCCTGTTGTATAAAAATTGTGAGACAGCTCATCTAGGAGCAGGCCATGTTGAAAGCATTAGTCACATATATTTTTGCCGTCTGGTGAATGGGAAGAGCCCTAAACACTTACTTCTAACTTAGGAATTAGAGCGGTGGACAAGGAACCAATTTGGAAAAAGCTAATATAGTAGATCTTCAACTTAGTTTCTAGGGCAGTGATGGCTAACCTTTTCAGGACCAAGTGCCCAAAGCGCACGCACACGCACACACACACATAAATGTGCGTGCGCGTGCCAAATGCAATGTGTGCATGCACACACACCTCACATGTGCTCCGCCCCCTTTTGTATGCAGCAGAAACCCGAAGACCAGCTGGCCAGGGGCGCTGCATGCCACCTCTGGCACGCATGCCATATGTTTGCCATCACAGTTCTTGGGCATTGTATGTCTTGCAGGGCATTGTGTCATTATGGTTCCCAGAAACCCTGTCCAAGATTTGCATTGGCCAAATCAGCAGGCTTATGCCACCTCTGTGCTGCAGGAATAGTCTTGAGGTAAAGGAGGAAGCAACTCAGGCAATGGTCAGATAAAAAGAATTTGATTGTGAACCAGAGCTGTAACTTCAGTAAGCATTTGAGAAAAGACCCTCCTTAGTTCTCATGAAGATAAAGGAGATTTTTAGACTTCTGAGTTGCTAGCCAACCCATAGCTGCCTTGGAGGTGAATCCAACCTTTCCAACAGCCAAA
This sequence comes from Sibynophis collaris, assembly GCA_036250565.1. Lineage (NCBI taxonomy): Eukaryota > Metazoa > Chordata > Lepidosauria > Squamata > Sibynophiidae > Sibynophis > Sibynophis collaris. The sequence goes on along the minus strand of JANHFK010003325.1, from coordinate 110,416 downwards.
TTTGTATGATATATTCCTGGCTTTACCCAGATCAAAGTCACTGGTAATCAGTTCATTCTTTTTAGCTGAGTTGCTACAAGAATCTGCCAAAAAAACGGTGAAGTCCCGCTGAAAGAAACATGGAGATCAAGACTTGTGTGTATTAACTGTTGAATGGCTTTGAGTGAGTAGGGAAGGACTTGTGGAAAGCATCAGCTTAAAGTGATTAATGGCCCTTGGGTAAATTGAAGAGGAGACAGAGGCAGTGATGCTCAATGGATACATGCAAGGTTTGGGACCAGGCCTTTAGTCTGTTGCAGTAGTTCTCAAACATTTTGGTCTCAATATCCCTTTATATTCTTGAAAATGATCAAAGACCCCAACGAGCTTTCGTTGATGTTAGTTGTATCTATAGATATTTACTGCCTCCCCAAATTAAAACTTGCCAATCCCCTGAAAGAGTCTTGGGGACATCCAGAACCCACTTTGAGAATAACTGGGCTATTCCTTTTTTTTTTTTTTAAGAGAGAGGTAAGATTGCCCTGCCTTGAGCTTCTTGTTTGAAATATAAAAACCCAAAGAACAGATAACTCAAAATAGGTAACTTTAGATAAGGGTCCCATAAGCCAATGTTCATGAACCAGCATCCCCAACCCCCATAATGATAGTTCCTCATTTCCACATCCAAGGAGATCTGGGCGGGCTGCATAATTGCTGAGGGAAGAAGGTATCCTCGCGCGTACCCACTGAGCACCACTGCCTCTGCCTCCTCTTCAACTTACCCAGTGGGCCATTAATCACTTTAAGCTGGTGGCTTTCCAGACAAGCTCCTCCAGGAGGAAGGAGCGCACATTTCCTGGCACCGGTGGACTAATTCAATTTATTTCAGCGGGCTCTCGCTTCTCGCGGAATATTCATGAGCAGCGGGATGAGTACCTCTGGCTCGGGCAAACAGCAGCCACACGGAACAAGAGCAAGCTGGGGGAGGAAGAAAAGGGAGAAAATAGATACTTTCTCTCACCCAAAATATACCGAAAAGCTTTTTTTCTCCCTTTTTTTTTAATTCCCACCTCGCGTTCTGAACCGAAGGCGTCCCCTCCTCCTCCTCCTCCTCTTCCCCCCTCCTCCCGCCTACCTGCGAGGGCTTTCGGAAAACAACGGGACTGAGAGAAGTCTCCCCCGTCAGAGGCGACCTATCTCTGAGGAACTGAACCCGAGACAAGGGACGCGGAGAACACACACACCTCCAGAGCTACTTTTTCCAAAAAAAGCGGGAAAAGATGCCCCCCCACTCCCCACCCCCGGGTCTGCCCGCCATTCCTTTCGCCTTCTTTTCATTCACGCTTTCGGTCTGTTTCTCCTCCGCCGGTTGTTTCTGGCTGCCTGCCGCCGAACCAGAAGGAAGCGAGGGAGGAGAAGGGCTCCAAAACTACCACGTCCGCTCGCCGGAGCTGGAGAAGCCGGGGGAAAGTCCTGCCCCAAACTGCCGCCTGCTCCGCTCTTCGCCACAGAAGCGCCGCGGGCTGCAGGCGGCAGGAGCGAGTTCGGGTTTGCCTTCGGCCGCTTCTTGAGGCGCGAGCCTTGCGCGGGGCTGGAGTTTTTGCCGGGACCTTGCGAAGAAGAAGCGCCGCTTTCCAGCTCGGGTGTCGAGGTGAAGGAGAGCGAGGCTACCGGGAGGAAGACGAGCCGGGGCCGGGGGAGAAGGGCTCCGCTTCCTTCAATTATCTCAGACCCGAGAAGAGGGAACGCTACTACCTCGCAGGGTAAGGAGATGCGCAGCGGCGGTTCTAAATGTGTGTGTGTGGGGGGGGGGGGGTCGTAGAAGCGGGTCGTCTCTGGCGAAGGATCCGCGCTGAGCAAGTCAATAGGGAAGTGGATGATGGAACGTCCTGAACAAAAGGAGCTTCGGGAGCGGGTTAAACAGATGGGTGATTGAGGGAGGGAGGGAGAGAACTGTAACACCTAACCCCCCTTCCCCGTGTTTTCTTTGAAGTAAGGAGACACGTCCAACTAGGTAAGAATCCGTCTTCTCCCCCACCTTAGTTTCTCAAACCTGAAGCAAGTTCTCCCATTCCCCTTTCCAATCATTTTTTCCACTTCTGGATCAGGAATGCAACTATGAAGGCAAGACAACCCCTGCACTCTTCCTTCCTGTATCCTCCTCACCCTCTGTTCATCTGTTCTGGATATTGTGGTAGAGAGGTGGATCCTACTCTCTAGAGCAGCTTTTCCTGAGTTGCTACCTTCCCGGTGGGATTTATAGGAGTTGGTTTGGGTGGACCAGACTGGGATCTATGAGAGTGGGTGCATTATATCTGGAGGTCACCTGGCTGCCTAGAGAGATAGCCAGAGGGCAGCAACTCCTCCAATCTTCTGGAGTTTCTTCTCACTGTCTGGTTTGTCTCTAGCCACTGCAGCACCTTTTCCCAAAACAGCCACTTCCCCCAAAGGGGATGATGGTAAGAATTGGCTTCGGTGCTCCACAAGAGCAGGTGTGAGAGATGGAGTGATCACCCACCAAAGGCAGGTGGGTGAAAGCACAGGCCACTGTCTTCTACGGCTGGTTCATGACCTTTGAATGGCTTGTTTGAAGAAGGAGGGTGCCCAGATGAATAAAGGGAGAAGGGAGGCGTACAGTTAGAGATAGTGGCCACAGTCCCTTACTGCTTGGTCCACCTCAGTGCCATTCTTAAGTGACCAGGTCAAAGGAAGAGGTACGCGGCTCAGGGGCCCACTTTGTGCTACCCAAAGAAAGATGACCGAGCAGGCAGAAGTAGCAACTTTCTTTCCAGTTGTCTACCTTAGTGTGATGTCCAGGAAAAATGAGTTTGGAAAAAAAAAGGAACAGCTGCTATATTCCCTTGCTTGCTTGCGCATTTCTCCATCTTCCCCCAGGAACGTACCAGCCAAAGAGAGAAGGTCAAACATGTCAGCAACTGTTTCTTCTAGGAGAAGCTAATGCCACTAAATAATCAGTCAGCTTTTCTTTCCTTCAACAGGATTGATGGGGTGAGTTGTTGCTGGTTCCAATTTCTTACTTGCCTTTGCTGTCTGAAAAGTATTGCCTACTTTCACCTCCTAGTTTGGAGGGTAATCAGGAAGCAATTTTGGCCCAAAGGGAGGAGAAAGAGCCATCTTTGCTTCTTTATTTGTCTAGCCATCACTTGGGGCTTTGAAGAACCAGGCTTGTTAACTTAATCACCACTATGTTCTATTCAATACAGGTGATTGAGGGACATTTTCATCAAGGACCAATCCTTTATGCTTCAGAATCCAAAAGAAAAAAAATAAGGGGGGTGGTTGTGTTTTCTAGGAAGAGTAGGGTGGTCCCAAATCTCCCTGTTTTGATTCCATGAGCATGCAAACAAGAAGCCACTTGCTTGTTTTCTTTTTCATCCAGGAAGTAGCAATATTTTTATTTGGTTTCTTAATGTAATGCCACTTCATTTTTCTTTGAAATATAATGGCTATTAGGAGGTTGTGTTTGTAAGTCACCTTGAATTCAGCCGCTGTAATTATGGGTAAATAGGATAAATAAAGAAATAATTTGATTGATGTGATCTCCATATATCTTGAAGGTGAAAGAAGGTAGGTAGGTAGGTAGGTAGGTAGGTAGGTAAATAGATAGATAGATGATAGATAGATAGATAGATAGATAGATAGATAGATAGATAGATAGATAGATAGATAGATAG
>JANHFK010003325.1:70060-86258 GCA_036250565.1 Sibynophis collaris | reverse complement strand
TATAAGTATTTCTTAATAGATTAGGTTTTTACAGCTATACGTAACTATTCCTGTTAACAATTTAAAAAATGGAAATAAAATTGAATTATGTAAAGCAAATAATGTTGAATTTGTGAATAAACCAGGAAATCTTTGGCTTATAAATTATAAAGAGAAATAGAAAATAAAATAGTATTGAAATTATGAAAGACAGATACTGTATTAACAAATAATGTAGCTATACAAAAAATACTATCAATATTATTCTAATTTGCCTAAAGCACATGATATTTCAGTGGAAAAAATAGAGTAAAACTAATTTACTTAAGATTACAGAAGAAAAAAGGCAAATTGTGAATGGATCTATAATAAAAAGAGAAGTTTCAGCAGCTATTAAAAAGAGTAAATGTGCCTTTGAGTTTGTATTTGAGTAAAAACTTTTATGGTGTAACAAAGCACGATGCACTCTATTTTATAGGAACGAAAAATGTCAAAGACTGGGAATGACACTAATTAAAGAGAGAAAGATTTGACTTTAGCAAGAATCTATAGACAAATATTATTACTGAATAATAATTATAAGTTGTTTACAATAATTTTAGCTAAAAGACTAAAAATAATTTTCCAAGAATGTATTTATGAGGATCAATGTGACTTTTTATCACATTTTAAGTTAAAGGACAATGTTAGCTATGTGTTGTATATTTTATAATATTTGGAACAACATAGCAATAGCACTTAGACTTATTTGCTGCTTCTTAATGCTTTACAGCTCTCTCTAAGTGGTTTGCAGAATCAGCACATTGCCCCCAACAATTTGGGTCCCCATTTTACCCACTTTGAAAGGATGGAAAGCTGGGTCAACTTTGAGCCGGTCGGGACCAAACTTGTGGCAGTGGGCAGAATCATTCTGCGATATTGTATTATAATCAGTGTGCCACCATAGCTCCTATTATGAGTCATAAATGATTTTTTTTAAGGAAAAAAAACCCTAATTGATCTGTTTAGAAATAAAAGAAGGCTTTTGACAATTTGAATTGGACTTTCTTGTTTAAATTTTTGGAAAATATGAATTTTAGAGAGAATTTATAAATTGGTTGAAATTGATTTATACCTTATTTTACCTTACAGATGGCACTAATAGAGATTTAACCATACCATATATGATATGGAAAAAAAACAAGGTCAGTTTCTTTAGTTCATGAAGAATTGAATAGAGACATAAGATATGAGAAGATTCTGAACATAAAGTTTTTAAAAGAGTCAAATAGAGGCTTTTGCAGATGATTTGGTGCTGGTTTGGGAAGATCCTTTAAAGGAAATTGAAATTTTAATTAGTAAAATTAAAATAACTTACGGCATTAGCAAGTTTCAACAAACAATAGACAAATACGTTAACAAAAAAAATTGAAGATTCAGGATCAAATAGAACTGACAAAGGTTTTAAGATTGAGAAGAAGGTGAAATATCTGAGTATTACTTTGACAAATATTAATTCTGTGCTATTTCAAAATAACTATGTTAAGACATGCAATGAAGTTAAAAATAAATTAAGATAGGATAAAGTACAATTGTCACTGTTGACAATTTCTTTGATTAAGGCAAATGTTTTACCTAGAATGTTATTTTTATAATACCTGTGTTGACAACTGTTTTAAACAATGGCAGAAAGATATATCTAAATTTGTATTGTGGGGGGATGGGAACCTGAATTAAACATAAGTTATAACAAGATGCAAAGAAAAGAAGATGATTTGGTCTATCTCTATCACATTTGAAATTATATTTTGCTTCCTGCTATTTAGCTTGGATAACCGTGGGTATACCTAAGAAATAGAAGGCTATCGGAGTTAGAAGAGCATGATATATGATTTGGGTGGCATGGATATCCATTGTATAACAAAGCTAAGTTTAATGTAGATTTCAAAAACCATCAAGCAGTCCATTCTTACATTTTGAAATAAATATAAAACCTGGTTGTGACTCTCAGCACGAGAAGCATTCTATAGTCAAGAAATGATAAGTTAACATAAATGGTTAACTTATTGTGTTGTATTCAAATTTTCTCAAAGATATTGTAAAAATAAAATCAAGAACTATATACAAATATATACTGTATAAACCTTTGTTCAAATATGAGACACAAGAAAAACAACTGAAAGAATATATGATAAAGTGGGCTAAACTTTTTAGCTACAATATACACATGGATCAATGGGAAAATACGTGGTTGAAAGGACTGAAATTTACATTACATTCTAGCCTTAAAGACATTCTTTATAAAATGATATACACTGGTATTTGTCAACAGAAAAATCGTGTGCGATGTATAAAGGCACTTTGAATCTTTGTTGGAAATGTGAACAACATGAAGGGACATTTTATCATGTAAGGGGGATGTGTAAAGAGTAAAAATATTTCTTATACAAATAAAATACAATAATTCAGGAGATTTTAAAGACTAGTGCACATTTGAATCAGAGGTTTTTATTTTGGGACTAATGGACAAATGACTGGAAAAAAGCATGGAACTTTGTTTTTATGTAAAGTTTTTATATAGGTATACATAATTGAGCAAACATAATTACTGTATGCTCAAAAGTGGAAAGGTTCAACATTACTCACGACAGGAATGGTTAGTGAAGATGATGGAATTTGCAGAGATAGCAAAATTGACTTCCTTGATTAGAGAAAACACATTATCTACATTTATGGCTGACTGGAAACCCTTTGTACACTTTTTGCATAAAATAGGAAGAAAATGCACTTGTGTTTTGATGATTTAAAAAAAGTAGTTAATAGGAAAAAAGCTTTTTTTGTAACCATACAGTACTGTAGTTGATAACTTGGCAATTATATTTTTTGCAAGGAAAATCAGAAGCTTATACTTTCTTTTTTTTAAATCTTTTTCCTGTAGTTTTGACTCTCTTTTTTCTTTCTTTTTTCTTTATTCTGTATTAGCTTGTGTTAGTTTTTATGATCTCTTTAAAAAAATAATCAAATTTATTTAAAAAAATAAATATAACTCACAAAAAAGTGCAAGGATTCCATGATCATTTGTATCATTTTGCCACACAGTAAAAGAAATTAAATATCTAGCAAATGGTTCTCTGTATTTAATCAGATAACTAGTTTGCCAAGTGATTATGAAATGCACATTTTGAAGTTACTGCCTGGAAAATAATTATGTTTACCCAAGCATGAGAAAAAGAAAAATAACAGGATTTAGCACTGGTACTTATTTTAGAAGGTTAAAAAAAAGCCTTTATGGACAAATGCTGATTATCAAAACAAATAAATTTAATGAACTTTTGCCGATCATTTCAGAGTTATCTGTAAATTGAGTCTTTGTTGACCATCATACCTCTCTCCAAAACTAACTATGTAATTTCCCAAGTCTTGAGAGAAAGTGTATGGTACATGAATGTCCTATTAATGTTTTTACTCTTCTCTTTGTTTGCAACATTCTATCACTCCTGTTTCCTAAAGGTTGTATTACAAGCTTTGGAATTACAAAACAAAACAAAAAAACCCACCCAAAAACACCTTTGTTCTTCCTGAGAAAAAGTTTTTAAATAGCTTAATGTTGTCATATCTCTGTGCAGTTCATATTTTTAAAACATTCTACAATGGAAAGGATTTTTCCCCCAAGGATTAAGTACTACATAGAGGTCTAGACAAAATCAGTTGTATTACTGGATGGTATATTTATGCAGCTTTTGCAAAATGTTGCTTTCCATCATAGTCAATAGAAAACACTACACTCATTCATTAACCCAAAACATGGATAATGCAAACATAGACCTTATGTGGATTAGAAGCTGTATTTCACAATACAGGTAAATTATGGATGAAATTTATTAGCAATCTGGGCAAGAACATCAGATGCAGAATTCTAGCATCCCACAATTTTAGAAAGCAGAATATTTCAAACTAGACACTGCTGAGCATGTTGTTACAAGGACCTGGTAATATGCTGGGCTGCCCACTTAATATTTTGCTGTCAGGTGTGAATTACAAGGGAATGTCCTTCCATCTCATCCGATCCCACGCCATCCTAAATTATTCTCTTTACACACTCACATATTAGCCTTGATATTAGGCACATCACTATTACTCAAAAAGTCAATCAAGACAAGTGTGTCCCATCCTTTTTCTAGCCAGGAGGTATAATGCATCATAAAAAGCTGCAGCTTATCAATGTAAAGGTTTTTAACAATGTCATAAATCTAAAAAGATCTGAAAGTACCTAGTTTACATAATTTGTACCATGTGATGCATGCTTGACTAGAGTAGTGTGAATAATTGTTAATATGGCATCCTTCAAGCATATTAAATAACTCCAAAAACCCTGAACCAGTGCTGTTTCTTACAACAGTAGGAGTGATACGATTATCATAAGTTATTTACCAGAAGGGTGAAACAAGTTGTTCTTTGAACTGAGGTAGCAATAGAATTAAACCTTGAAAAAAACCTTGATCCTCTTTGTTCATATTGAATCACTGCATTTGAATAAATAGTAAGTAACCGAGCATAGAATTATGCAGTGAAAATATGGTAAGAAAATAAATTTCAAACCTTTCTGATATCTTTAAAATGTATATATTTGCTTGCCTCTAATTTAAGGGATGACTCCAGCAGAAACAACCTCAATTGTCTACCGAATCTCTGAGTTCATCTGAGAGGCATTTTTTCACACTTCTCTATGTAGATTTTTTTTTTCACCTGTGCAACATTTGAGGGGTTTCTCACATACACCGCCTTTGTCAAATCACCAGCAATCAGCAAAGGTGCCAAACCCACAGTCCATGCAGCCCACAACACTCCCAAGTGCAGCCAAAATGAGATTAAAATACAATTGGGAAATATTTAAACAAAGAAAATAAAAATATAATAAAGCATAGATAATATTACATTCTAAGACTTAATGGTAATAAACAGGTCATCTGGGCTCTGGGCTTGTGACTCTATAGGAGTCCTGCTAAAATCTGATGACTCAGCTGAACTGCAGCAGGAAAGATTGCTTAGTGTGTGTGTGGGGTGCTGGCTGAACAGGTGCACCTCTTGACAGGAGTTCCTTCTCAGTCTGCTGCACTAACTTCAGGCGCCCTGGACAATTCAACTGAGAGTGAGCTTGTGCCATTTCTCCAGGAAGCAAACAGGCAGCCGTGCACCAGTAGCTGACCTGCTTTGGCTTCCAAAAATACCAACGCATGAAGGAGCATCTCTTCCAAAGCAAGTTGAATTAATTTCCCTCCTCCGTCCAAATTCAGATATTGAATTTCAGGCTGCAAAAGGTCCGTGACTGTTGTTAATTTTATTTTTTTTAAATCAGTTTTAAATATTAAACAATTTAAATATAAATAAATTTGAATGCAGGCGAAGAAGAAGGAAAGAATGGGGGGGGCGATGAAAGAGAGAAGGCAAATTAAATGCTTGTTAAGCAAAATAAATGAATACATTTTACAATCTGCTTTATTGTTTTTGACCACAAGTGTTAGATTCAACAGCTACATTTATGACATGATGGCAAAATGGAGTCTTACTAAAATTTACTCAGGTCATTCATCTTATTATTGTTCAGGCCAAGTTCCAGTTCTTCGCTATTTAGATATAGGAAGCAAATCTTTTCGTACCCAAGAATAAGAAGAAGAGGAAAAAACATTTATATTAGCTAACTCATGTTACAGCCTCAGCAGCCTCAGATGGTGCCTGCTTTTGCAGTCCAGCCTGGTAGGTGTATATTCTGTCTTAACTGCAACCCGGTGTTCTTTTCTTGCCACTGAAATTTAACACGCATTGCAAGATTTCCTGACCAGGATTGAATCCCAGGTCTCTGGTAACCTGATCTTTGTTGTCTTTTCTAATTTCATCTGTTGTTTCCCAGGTTCTTAATGTATTTTGTAATGTATCAAGCAACGTCTCAAGCTGTTACAACACATGTTGGACAGCATGGCTAGAAAAACAACATTCAGCATTATCCACATGCCAGAAAAATGCAAACCTGGACATTAAGAGTATTCAAATTAACTTGCTACAAGAACATTTTTTTAAAAAGGAAGCATATAATCTAAGAGCATTTAATGAAATTGGCAAGACAACAGTATGTTATTAATAGCTCTATGTGAGATTTTTTACATGAAAGTAGTTAATGTTGATAAACAGAGACAAGGCAGCAATGCCTTGTCTAGCTATGAAGGTTAATTGGAAAAACTAGGTGAATGCTGCCTATTCCAACATAGACTGGACAATTTATGGCAAGTCTTTCTGGGATTTTTCGTGACTGGTACCTGAGAAAGGCTTCTTAGTAGCTTTGCTACCTGTGGACTGGAGCCAGACTGGTACATCACCAATCTGGCTCCTTCAGGTGTCTGGGGAAGTTTTTGGTTGGATTTGGAAGGAGATTGTTGCCTCTTTCAGAAAGTAGAAAGTATGGTTGGCATCAAAGAAAGTAGTTATATGCCCTCTTCATAAAAAGGCATCCTCTGATCTAGCTATATAAATAACTCCATCCAGTCTTCCTTCACTTTTAGGGAAAGATGAAGCAAATTATCTGGACCCCTTCCAGTCAAGATTCAAATTTGGGTATAAGTAGTGAGATAGGATTGGCCCATAATAGTGCCTGAAGGGATGGAACATGCCCAATTAAAACTTGGTGAGATTCAGTATTATTGACTGTGATATCTTCAGAACGGCCTATGAGGTCTGAGTGGAAGACTGTGTTATAGTGGTTCTGCTTATTCATGAATGTACATATTTACTCTCTGAGCATGGACAAAGAGAGATAGATAAAAGGACTGGTCCAGTATGGATACCACAGAACTCAAGTCTCTCCCTGTATTATTGTCATCTACATGAAGCAGCTCGATCAATTTGGGATGAGGTATGAAAAATAAGGTGAACACATTCAGTTGTACCTTATCACCTAGGCTATGCCACTTCATGTCGGTGAGGGACTGTGTTGGAAAAAAGCAAGGTTAAATTGAATCCTAGCAAGGAAAAAAAAAGTACAAGTGACTCTATTCCAGTTCCAAGTTTGGCTCTGAACGGTCATAGTCACTATGCTGAATCAGGTCCATGACTCAAGGATTCTGTAGACATGACCCCTGCTTTGATCACCAGGTAACAACTATGGCCAAAGGAGCCTTTGCCTTGCTTCAGCTGATATGCTTAGTTGCAGGCTCTCCTGGTGACAGCAACTCATGCCCTGGTCAGCACACAATTACACCAATGGTGAAATCCATTTTTTTTTACTACCAGTTCTGTGGGTGTGGCTTTGTGGGCGTGGTGTGGCTTTGTGGGCGTGGCAGGGGAAAGATACTGCAAAATCTCCATTCCCACCCCACTCTGGGGCCAGCCAGAGGTGGCATTTGCTGATTTGCCGAACTACTCAAAATTTCCGCTACCGGTTCTTCAGAACCTGCTCGATTTCACCCATGAATTAGACTGCTGCTGCAACACATTTTGCATGTTGCTGCCTTTGAAGATCACTCAGAAACTGCAGTGGGTCCCAGAAACAACATTTCAGCTTCTGATTGGCACAAACAGATTTTGCGTTATAAGACCACTTCTCCCAATTAGATCTGTTCACCCTATTCATTCTTTCTTTGAGGGGATGCTGTATTTAGTAATTAGATACTAAGGGCTGTCCAAAGCTTTCTACGGCTTTTTCCCAACTGTAGAACTGCCCTATGAAGTGTGAGGGCCAACCAATCTGCTAGTCCCCCAGATGGTTATAAAGACTTTTCTGCTTTGGTGAGCATTTGGCTGCTGTATAAATAAAATATGTATAGTTGCTTTGGGGCACAGAGTGATGCTAGAAAACTAGCACTGAGGCTTGGCACATTAATGTATTAATTAAGACATGGGATTGCAGATAATCAAATTCAAGGGAGGTAGAGAAAAGATAGAGGAGCACTCTATCTATCCGGTAAATAAAACTTGCAAGTTCTTCTCTTTCTTGTCCTCTGTGTCTAGCATAGTAATACGATGTTTTGTAGGTGGAGAAGCATAGGTCTTCATTCTCTATACCAACCAGCAAAATGATTTTGCTTGGAATTCCATCAAATGTAAATGGCAAAGGATAACTCTAGGTGTTGGTGTGTATGTACGTAAATGCAATTTATATTTTTCTTGTACATTCAGGGGGACCATCTGAAATACGTACCCAGTAGCATATCTTCACAAGTCATGAAGAGAGATGAGATAAAGAGAATAACTGGATAAATTATGTAGCTGTTGGTTTTGATTGTGGGAGCAAATCAGTGTTTCTTGTAAAGTGAACTTGGTTTCAATTGGAGCTATGTCTATCTTGTTCGTTATTATCACTGCTGCAACCTCCAAGGACAAGCTCTGAATCTTCAGATCATATATAGCAAGAGTGTTGTGATAAAATATGCATCAATAAGAAAAAAGTGTCACCGCGTACAATAATAAAGGGGAAAAAGTGTTGGGCACCGGCAATAATTTTTTTCAGGCTTAGCAGTGATTTTTCTTTCCTTTTGCCTTCTGCCTTTTCTTTTGCGTTCTGTAATTTGTTGTTTTTATGATTTTTTTTTCTCTAGTACCAGCATTATTAATGGTTGCACTGTGTTCAGCTCTTGGGAACCAAGAAGGTTTCACTGCTTTTACCTGTCAATTCCTCCACAGCCCATGATTTAAGCAGGAGTAGATTGGATTTAACTCCACAGGAACCATTGAAATCTATAGGCCCAAGCTGACACAAATCTGTGTATCCAGGCAAATGTTCAGGGATGTCAGATACCACTAGCACTGTGTGCATTGCTCTTTATCCTAGAAAGATTTGTCCAGTGGTAGGAAACAAGCAGCAGTACATCTAATATAATATACAGTCCACCGATCATATATCGGTCTATCCTTCTTCAACGTCCTTTTTACAGATTAAATATGATTTTGTGTCAAAATATTTATTTTCTGAAAGCCAGAGCTGTTTCATAAAATGAATGGTTTGCAACAAGAAAATGGCAATTTAATTAAACCTTTCTGACAACCCACCCAAATAATAACAATAACATACAGTCATCAAATTCTATCTCAGATGAGAATCTGCATCGCTGCTTCTAATCAATTTGGATGCTAATACAAAAGTTAAATAAAATATTTTTAAATGTTTTTTTAAAATCACATTAAAAACACTTAAAAGCCATGCAAACCCAGTCAGGAGCCAATGTAAAAAAACAATAGAAATAATCAACATAACCCGTACATGGGTCTAGCACACATCCAGATCCCAAATGAATTAGCAGAATCATTGTCAATGTGAACTTTAAGATCTTATGAAAAGCCAGTACGGTCAGGAAGAATATAATCTCTGATGGGATGATGTCAGCGGTGGGATTCAAATTTTTTTACTACTGGTTCTGTGGGCATGGCTTGGTGGGCGTGGCTTGGTGGTCATGGCAGGTGGTCCACTCCAGGGGAAGGTTACTGTAAAATCCCCATTTCCTCCCAATCAGCTGGGACTCAGGAGGCAGAGAATAGATGGGGGCAGGGCCAGTCAGAGTTCTCCAAACTACTCAAAATTTCTGCTACCAGTTCTCCAGAACCTGCTGAATACCACCTCTGCTACAAAGGCAACTTTTTCTTGGTTGGAATTTCTCTTGTAATTTCCCAAAATGACTTCCCAGAGATTTAATTATTCTTTGTTAAAAGGATCAGTAAAAAAACTAGAAACATCAGTTTTGTGGTAGGCCCAGATCACTGCTCGTTGATTAGGTGGTGATATTCCTATAGAATGGGACACAGATTGATGTACTGGTTAAGGCAGGCTAGAAACTGGGAGATGTGAGTTCTAGTCACACCTTGGACATGAAGTCAGCTGGATGACCTTGGGTCAGTCACTTTCTCTCAGCCCTGGGAGGAAGGCAAGAAGAAACCATTTCTGAAATCTTGCCAAGAAAAATAGTTAGGCCAACCAGTCTCCTGGAGTCAACACTGCTTCAAAGGCAACAAAAAAACACATCCGCACCCTTCCAAGAATATTGATATTTTTTCCTCCTTTATTTCCTTCCCAAATCAGCAACATATGGACTGGGCCTCCATTTCTGAGTAGCACTAGGCAGAATATAATTGCAAAGATGTGTGTGCATTTTGTAAGATTGATAATGAGAAGGAGACAATGTGTATTTGCACCACTAAATGAGGCCTTGGTAAGACTACACATGGAATATTGCATCCAGTTTTGGCCATCACAATATATTAAAAAAATGGTGAGACACTAAAAAGACTGCAGAGAAGAAGAATAAAGATGGTTAGGGGGCTGGAGGCTTAAACATATGAAGAAAGGTTGCAGGAGTTGGGTATGTCTAGTCTAGGGAAAAGAAAGACTAGGGGCAACATGATAGCTGTGTTCCAATATTTGAGGAGCTTCCACAAAGAAGAGGGGGACAACGTATTTTCCAAAGCACCAGAAGGCAAGACAAGAAACAATGGTTGGAAACTAACCAAGGAGAGAAACAACCTAGAAGTAAGGAGAATTTTTCTGACAGTCAGAACAATAAATCTGTGGAAAGACTTGCCTTCAGAAGTTGTGGGTCCTCCATCATAGGAGGCTTTTAAAAAGAGACTGGACAGCCATTTGTCTGAAATGATATATGATCTCTTGCTTGAGCAGGGGATTAGACTAGAAGACTCCTAAGGTCCCTTCCAACTCTGCTATTTTGTTATTCTGTATAAAATACTTAAAGCCAAAACAGGCTACTATTGACTTTAGACAATAGAGAGATTTTTGGGAATATGACCCTTCAGAAAGTGTAACATGTTTTCTCAGTTTCATATTGAGTTCAGTGGAGTTTACTGTTAGGTAAATACAAAGAGAGATGCAACAGTCCAGTTTTATTATTTTTATATTACTCATGACTTTTTAAACCCAGACCAAAACAGTTGTTGCAAACAGTTTGGAAAAGCCTTCAAGCTTAAAAGAATTAAGGCCTATTTGCAACAAGATATAAACAGCAGCGCAAAGAAACCACAAAGACCCAAAGATTATAATTGAGTAAGTAGAATAAGAGAATCCTCTCTTTAGTTACCTTTCTCGACCTCCTTAGAAATAAACCTTATTTATTCTCTGCCAGAGAAGGAAAGTTACTTCCTCACTAGCACCACAGTGAATGTGTTATAACTTTATTTTTCCTGATAGCAAAATTATTATTTTTTTTGCTCCCTTTTCTTTGAAATAATGAGACTCAATGAACTATAGATTATTTTACTTGGACAGTTCTCTGTGTCCTCCTCAACCTTATCATTGAAGTTAGAGCAGCTGACACACAAGGACAATCCCTGCAAATGAACAAATCTCTTGACAGTTGATTCTTGCAGAATGATTATTATAAATACTGTCATTCTGCTGGCAGCACTACAGATAAAAATCAATAGATAAAGAGTGCCCCAAATCCAGCTCAGGTATCATCCCCTCCTCCTTCTGCCTTCTTCAGATCTTATACTGAATACTTTGGCTGCTCTTATGTAAGCCTCTTATGTTTTGCCAGCAATGCAGAGTGGGATCAAACGTTTTTATCTGAAATTTCCCATCAAGCAGTATATTAAAAATGAAAACAAATGAGAGGGTTTTATTCTCTTTCCCTCCTCTCTCTTTCTTTCTCTCTCTCTCTCTCTCTCTCTCAAAAAAAAAGTCTAGACCCAAATTTGGAAGGTGGATAGAAAATCTGTCCAAGTGGCTCATCTACAAAGGAAGAGATGAAGGTTTGATGGATTTGGAAACAAACCGACAAATCCTATCTGTTCTATGACAAGAGTTATTGCATTTTTTTTAAAACAAAGATATTTGAGCAC
Source organism: Sibynophis collaris (assembly GCA_036250565.1). NCBI lineage: Eukaryota > Metazoa > Chordata > Lepidosauria > Squamata > Sibynophiidae > Sibynophis > Sibynophis collaris. Next base: position 74,468 of record JANHFK010003325.1, on the reverse strand, counting down.
TTTTCTAAGTGTCCAGATAGATGGCTTTTCCACCTGCCAGTTAGGACCTTGCAAAAAAAGGAAACCTTTGCATATCCCTCTTCCCAAACCTTCTGATTCTCGTATAAAACATATCTGGATATTTTGACTGTTTAAAAGGTATGTTCCCTGCCTTCCATTCTTTGCAACTCTCCTCTTTTGTATACTAACAAGCTCAGCAGGTGTGAAATCAACCAGAGTTTTAATTAGCAATAGATCATCTAAAATGATCTGTTCCAGGCCATTTGGATTTTGTTTATTGTTTCCATGGCTTATTAGTTTCAGAAGAGCAACTGCTTTGAAGCAGAAGGAACGAAAAAACAATGGTTGTGTCTTAAACATTGAGCAAATCACAGTTCTTAGGACACAACATTGTTTGATCAACAGGGAACCTGTCTTTGTCAACATCAGGAGTGTTTCTCCATCTACTCCTTCCCTCACTCTCCTAGTTGAAGATCACCGTGTGAATAATGCAGGTGTGCAGAAGTGTTGAGAAATGAGTTATCATATAAACATTCCAAGAATGTGTATTGTTTGATGCATCCAATTCTGTCAGATCTCACTTACTGAGAGGGAAAGATAGCATGAATTTGAGCTCCCTGAGTACAGACCTAGGCATGAAGTATGAAGTGTATGGTTCTTACAAAATATACTGTGCATGAAGGACAAGAGTACTTTCAACCAGGGATGAAATCTATTTACCTTCCCTACTGGTTTGGAAGTGTGCGTTCCGTGTGTGCACACACATTTCTCTCACATGCGTGCCACCGTCATGTCCAATTTTTGACTCTCTGTGCATGCACAGAAGGCTTTGCGCATGTGCAGAGAGTTAAAAACCAGGAAGTAATGATGTTCGGGTGGGTGGGCGGAGCCTTGCGTTGTCACTGCTACCTATTTGCCGAACCACGCACTGCCGCCACTACTAGCATATACAAGCCAGCCAGAACCGGCAGGATTTCACTACTGCTTTCAACTCATTCCTTTCATTATAACTGTATGTGAATTAACTCCCAGTAACTATGTATGCTCGACACGTCCCAGATATTTCCAGAGATGTCTAAAACTTGGCTGGACCTTGATAATTTCACTTCCTTAATTGTCACCCCTAAGAAAAAGTTTTCATTTCATTCTTGGTGTTATGAAGATACCCCAGAATGGCAAGAAGGATTTGCCCTTAATTCCGAACAACAGAATACTCTAATACCAAATACAGCAAAAAAAAATAATCAAAAAATCAATCCCTTCTGTCCTTAAGTCTCCTGCATAAGCACAAATATTTTTGAAACTCATGAGTTGGAGGGAAAATTGGAAAGAAATTTTCAGGAAGCTTTTGGAATTGCTAGAGCTACTCTGCTCACACAGGAGGGAAATTAAGCAAATAGACAAATGGGTAGGGAAGGGGTGCAGAGACATAAATCTGACTTTGCTCTTATTCCTGCCCTAATCATGTTATAGGGCAGTGATGGCTAACCTTTTTGGTGTCGTGTGGCAAAAGTGGGAGTGCAGGGGGGTCGTGTGCGCACATGCCCACGCCCATAATTCAATGTGCCCCACCCCCTGCACATGTTCACGTGACTCTCCCCATGCTCTCCCCAGGCTCCAGAGGCTTTCTAGGAGTGTGGGGAGGGTGAAAACGCCCTTCCCCACCACCCGGAGGTCCTCCGGAGACCGAAAACCACCTGTTTGCTGACTTCCGGTGGGTCCGGAAGGCCCGAAAATCAGCTGAACAGAGCAAGCATGCACGCTGCAGCTGAGCTGGGGAAACGCTTACATGCCCCCTAATATCGCTCCAAGTGCCACCTGTGGTACGCATGCCATAGGTTCGCCATCACAGTCATAGGGGGTGATCGGATTACTCAAACATTCTGATAATAGAGTTTGCCAAGGATTATCAGTCTAGTCCATAAACACCATATTAAAAGTTTGGAATCAGTACAGACCTATTCCCTCTTGCTTTGTTATTAAATATTTACTTCCATGAACAGGAAAGGACTAAGAAATTAGCTCATTGCAGAAACAATTCACATAGAGTACAGGATTAGATTATCCATAAGAAAACAATAAAATCTGTTGACACTTTTTTTCTTCAGAACGGCCAAAACCTCCCAACTGGTTTCAAAACCTTCAAACAAATTTTAGTATATAGGTGATCCTTGGCTATGATGGCAGTCGGGACCAGAATTGCTATAGCTAACTGACACATCATCATAATAAAATGTCATAATTTTACATCATAAAATGCAATGTCATGTGACTGTGCTGTTTGCGATGGCAATTCTGGCAGTCCTGGTTACTGTCCAGGGTGAGGAATGGGTCATTAAGCAAAGATCTCATGAGCTGTGACTTCTGATTTCTTGCCAATTTCTCCATGAACTTCGCTCATGGAAACATGGCAAGGAACATTGGAAATTACAGACGTGTGACCGCAGAATATTGCTGAAACTCCAAGGACCGTTCATAAGAACCACTCATTCAGAGCAAATTGAATTTGAACATTTAATAACAAAAATATGCTGGGTCTCATTTTCAGATGTATTTATTTGTCAAATATAAAAGTGACTCAGGGCGTTGGACAACAATCACATAAAACAGTAAATGTAAAAAGAAACCAGACAAAAAATTATAAAACCACATTAATAAATATCATAAAAAACAAAGATACAAAATTCTTTTTCATTGTTTTTTTACATTATTCTATTATCTTACTTCACATGCTTTTCATTTCTTGCTATTGTTTTAAGCTGCCTATAGTAGCTCCACTGTAAGATAAGGGGCAAATAAATTTAACAAAATAAATAAATAAACCATCTAAGCAAGCCTCTGGTTCACTGGGAGAACCTAGGCCTCAGAACTTAATCGGGTCTTTCAGACTATCACAAGGGAGCGAGTTAATCTAATTTTGGAAGAAAGGCTGGTGATAAGGTGATGCCACAGCAGAGAAGGTGTGTCTCCTGAGACCCACCAAATGTAGGTCCCTAGCTGATAGTATCTGCAGCAGGCCTTCTCTGCCATGCCTAGTGAGGCAGGTTGATGTAACCAGTAAAGGCAGTCCCTCAGGTAGCACAGTCCCCGCACCATGAAGGGCTTTAAAGCAGTGGTGGGTTCCTACCGGTTCGCTCCGGATCTTGCGAACTGGTAGTAGCGGCGGAGGGAGGCTCTGCCCACCTGCCCATACGTCATCACAGAGAGACTACGCATGCGCAGAAGTGCCACACGCAAGCAAAGCAAGCAGGCGCCCATTGCAAACTGGTAGCGAAGGTAAGTGGAACCCACCCCTGCTTTGAAGGTTAAAACCAGGACCAAAAATTGAACCCGGAAGCAACTGGCAACCAATGCACCTTGCGGAGTAGAGACATAACATGCACCTAAAAAATTATTGGGAAAATATAACTCAGAAATCAAACATGTTAAAGATTGTGTGCTTGAATGGATGCAGAATCTAGATGATATTTAGCAATAGCAATTCAAGCGGATTTTAAATTTACATCAAACATATGTGTAGAGAAAACTGAAATGTTTGATGACTGGTACATTACTTACTGACTGCTAAAACTGACAGCTCATTCTCCAAAAATGATTGAAAATGTAACAATCAGGTCAGCTTATGTTTTTGTATTTATTGACAATGTTGAAATGGTCAGTAGTTTTTGAAAAATTGTTTATTGTAGAATGAAACAGATACTAGAAGTTTAATTTCTTTTTAATCTGATGTTTTCTCATTTAATATTACTAAATCTTATATTCCCGTAAAATATCGCAAATAAGCATTACACCTGAAAAAGGCTGCAAACATACTCTATGGGTCCTACTAGAAAAAAGAGGAAGGAGGAAAATGATTGATTTGATTGTGGGAATATGCCTCAATGTCCAAAAATCTGACTTTAACTCAACTTGGAAACCATTTCTAGTCTACATTTCTATACAGTATATGGATTTGTAGCATACTTGACATTCTTTATCATAAGTTAAAATAAATTGTTAGTACTTGGATAGCTACTAATTAATTTTATACTGCTGTACTAGTGTAAAGTATCTCTCCCTCCCTCACTCCCTCCCTCACTCCCTCACTCTCTTTCACTTGCATATCAATAGTGACTTGGAGCTTTCAGAATAATCTGATATAGTCAGTTACTTAAAACCAATTAATGAAATATTGGAAATTGTAACTTAATTCAACGAAACTTACAAATTCTGTTTCTTTGTGTTTATTTTTATTGTTCTCTTTTTTTCCTTTCTTCCTCTTTTGGTAATGTTTAGTTAAAATATAATTCATAAATAATATTAATAATATTAAATAATAATATATTTTTTTAAATTTGATTTATATGCCGCCCTTCTCCGGAGACTCAGGGCAGCTTACAATGCGCTAAGCAATAGCCTTCATACTTTT
>JANHFK010003324.1:95043-105884 GCA_036250565.1 Sibynophis collaris | reverse complement strand
GGCACGATGAAAAGCCTGGTTTTGTTAGTGCGAGAGACAGCGGGAGCGCCCACTCGGTTAATGAGGAGTTTGAGATGATCGGGGTTGGGGAGTTCGTGGAAACCTGAGACGGAGATGTATTATAAGGATGGATCCGGCTGATAAGTGCTTTGGGGGGGGGGGGAGGTGAGAAGGAAGAACTGCTGGGTTAATTAACAGGAGGATGGGCAAAAAGAACGCATCCCCTGTCAAATTGGCCGAAGTAGCAGGAGAAGTGAAGATTATTACCTGAATCATCCGGGATAGGCTCATTTTTAGGAGGCTGGGATGGTCTCCTTAAATTGGAACAGAAACTTAAGCAATAAAGTGGCAATGGTGAACAAAGAGAGCACAGTTTCTGCCCTAAAAGCTTTTACAGAGCTAAACATGGACATTTCTGGTGAGAAATGTCTCTTATGAGACTTTGGGAGTGGCAACAGTGAGGATGAAGGAAAGTGTCTTCACTCAGTGATATGACTGATGTACATTGAGTGAATTCGAATTACAAAGAAGGCAGAAGAGTCAAAGTATTATCAAAGCTAGGAGAGCATTTTTTTGGGATAATCATTCATAATGATCTATAGTAGCAGAAATAGGGGTTGCATGAATTCAATGGTAGCTGGATGAATAGGAAGATGGTAAGGCCAAAAAGTATGGTGTAAATTCACTTTGAATTATGGATTTTGCTAGTCTAATTTATAAGAAAAGGGGAAAGTTAGAATAGAATTGCATTGGTTAAAGGTGAATTAAGGAGAACAGGATGTGAATGAAAGATATGCTGTTTCTATAAAATCAGAGCAGACACTATTTTAGGGCAGGTATTGTCAACATATGGAATAGCTCCAGACACTACTGATCACAAAAGAAAAAATAGAGAACTGAGTCTACAAGTACTATACATTAGAAAAGAAATTGCAGACTTTGTGAAAGAAATTGCACATTGTTGTCAATTTAAGAAAATGGACTAATCAATACATCCCAGGCAGCTTTTACAGAAATACTGTATTCATCTGAAATGAGAAGTGAAGAAAAGTCAGAAAACACTTTTATATTCAAAGCTGTAAGGAAGGAAGTGTTCATATCCTGAAGGTGACAGTTCAGACTGTCATCCTGACTAATATGGGGGGAGGGGGATGGATTAGATTCCATTAATAGCACAGCCAGATGGACTATTAGGAGAGATGTGGGATGAATTCAAAGCTTGAATTAGTTTAAACTAAGAATTTGGAGTCAGTGTTACTTTTAGTAACTGAGGAATACAATGTACCTTCTTGGTGTGCTGTAATATTGGAGGTTCCAAGAAATCCAGTGCAACAGGGTAATGAGGTGGAAGGGAAGGAAGACAAATGCTTGTACCTCTCCATTCCTTTCTAAACTTTGTTTTTTTAAAAAAAATCCTTCCATTACAAGCATATAAATCAAGAAAGGAAAAGAAAGCTCTGAATCCCCAGTGTAACCCCTGGAATCTAGAGAGATTCCACCAACCCAGTTTTAGTATTCAGTAACCTTCCTGCCTAATTTTATTTTCAATATTATTTTGATTTAGAAAATGGATGGGAAGTTAATACCCTACAAAACAAAAGCACCAGGCTCAGCCAGAACTTGATTTTCCAACAAAACCTTTGAGTGATAGGTTCTTATTACTCCCTGAGCTTGGTTGTTTTCTTGTAGACATTTCATTACCCAAACTAGGTAACATTAGTGGAGTGGTGCTTGCTCTCAATTTATATTTTAGTATCCTGTCGGTGTTAGTGGGAGTGGTCTTGATGATTTTTTGATTGGGCTGTTTACTGTTAGCTTGTTTGGCAGTTCCTAGATTGGGGTATTGTTTACTTCTTGCTTGTTGCTCTGATGTTAATCTTGGTGTTAATCTGTTCATCTGGGTATTGATTGCTGTTGGGGAGATGTTTTTGTTCTCTTTTTGGTTTGTTGATTGTTTCTTTTGCACAGTATATAGATGTTGTTTATGTCTGGGTGACTGTAGATGGCCAATTTGTCAAAGTGCCAGGCTTCCAGGAATTTTCTAGTGTTTTTGAATTTGGCATGGTCTAGGATGGTCACCATTTCCCAGTTGAAACTATGGTCAAGTCTGTCCATATGTTGTGAAATTAAGGAATTTTCATCATGTCTTCTGACTGCTAATTGGTGTTCATGGATGTGCTCTGCTGGTCTTCTGTCTGTTTGTCCTACATAGTGGCTGATGCAGTCTTTACACTGTAATATCATAGATGACTCCTATTTTTTCTCTTGGGTCTGCTGGGTCTTTTGGTTTATTCATGTTTTGGAGAGCTTTGGTTGGTTTGGATGCTGCACTGATTCTATGTGGTCATAATGGTCTGTTGATGGTTTCTCAGATGTTTTTGAGGTATGAGTGTTAGCCTTTTTATGGCTTGTGTTAATTGTACTATTTTGGGTGGAGTGGTCAAGCAGTTTTTGATGAAATTGAATGGATATTCATTTTGCTGAAAGATGTTGTATGGTTGTTCTGTTTTCTTTTTCCGCTGTTCAGGGTTGTGGCAGTCTAAATAGAATTTTTATACACCTTCTCTTGGGAGAAGTTAGGTTAAAAAAAGCTTTGAGTTCCACATAAACTTCCAAGGTATTCTTAGAAGAGGGTGGGGAAGAGAAGAGAGAGGTTAAATTAAAAAGTGTACCTGGAAAGAGGCATGATTTTGGAATATATCATCTTAGCATTCAGTTCCCAAATGCTTTTTTAATTGGTGGATTACTGATTAATGAAATACTTCTGATTTTGTCTTTCTTTTGTAAATTCAATCCACATATTTTTCATCACTGAGCACCATAAGATATAATGCATGGGTTTACAAAACGTAGCTGCAGATTAACAGCTATAATTGAAGAATAGGCTATGCTTGTTAAGATGTATAGAAATTAAATATTGACATGGAAGATGAAACTGTGTATTTTGGAACTCAAAAGAAATTTACTGTATTACAGTATACAGTAAGGTTAATTATTACTTTAACTCTAATTAAACTTGCTATATAAACCGACTTCCCTTTCAGTTAGGCGTGATTAGGGCTTACCCATTTTATTACAAGAGTTGTTTGCTTTTTAAAATTTTTCCAGGAAGAGATACATGTGAATATAAGCAATGAGGAATCTTTTATTTGCTCTTAATGATACTTAGTACAACACTAAAATGTGAGAACATCTGGTTTTCAATTTCTGAATGGACCAGTGCTTTTTGTTTTACATTAACCCACTAAGAGGATTCACTTCCTGCAGTCATCTATTGACATCAATAAGCCCTTTAACTGAATAATTGAACACTACCTGCCATCTACTTTGAAAGCTCATAGAATTTATTAGTTTTGTGGCAGATATAATGTAATACTGTAATCATAGTTTTTTTGTTAATATTTACAGTATATAAGCATGTATATAATTTGCTGTGTTCCATTTGGAGACTTAGTTTATATTGGATGACAAAAATATTCATTTCTAGTAACATACTTTCTAATTTTGAATTTATTCTTATAAGCTCAATGCTGATATTGGACTAGTTTAATTTCATTATTGGCAGAGATATGCATGAGCTTTGAGTATTGTTTGAAAGAATGCTTACACCTCTGTTAGAAAGAAATATATATTTAGATCCTAAATCTAAATATATATTTAGAAATATATTTCCTTAATATCTAAACAAGAATTTGCTTTAAAGGTAGCCCAGCTATTGTACAACTCTCTATTATATTACTAGTATTTATGAGACAACAAGTAGATGCTAAATAGTTCAGAATCCTGAACTTTTTTGATATACTGCCTTGTTACTATCATGGCTATTTAGCCACCACCATCACCACCATTATTTTTTTTCCTACTATTTAATTTGAGTTGTATTATAGAAGAATTAGGAAATAGTTGAACATTAATTTGTATTTTGAAGCCAATATTTGTTGCAGGAACTTTTGCCAAGGTATATGCAGTGGGAAAGTATGAGGGTATTGCTCACTAAAGAGTACATGCCTTGGATTTAGAAGATTCAAAACATTCTACGCAAAGTGATTTAATAGTATAATTCAGTACAAATCAGTTTCATATACTATGGGATGACTGAACTATAAACTAAATAATAGTTTATTTTAGTTTAGAGAAGCAAAAGTACAGTATTTAGTATCTGAAGTGGGACTTTGGATACTAATACTTGCGTGTTGGAAACACCAAATTGTTTCTGTGGTGAAAAGATTTGCCTTTGATATCACCATTGCCACGAGGGCACCCAGTTGGGGCTCCTTTTGTGAAGTTGCCCATCAAAGTGGCACCCATTTAACTACTTGCAGTCACCTGCCTGCTTTGTGATGGGAGCTTACCCCGCTCCGCATTGGCAACTGGTCTCAAATGCAAGGCTGCCAATCGTCAGCCCAGCATTCTAACCTCATGAGCCACTGCATTCCTTGATGCTTTAGATGCAATATAGATACTGTTCCTGTACTTATTAGCTGCTCCTTAGAAGAACTGTATCTTTTCCTGTGCACTCTCCAGAACATACACACTTAATTAAGAGACTCAAGTCAGCAGTCAGAAATATTTTATTTCTTCAGTAGCTTGTTCTGGCCATCTGATTTTGAAATTATTTTGAAGATAAAATAAGAGTTACTTTAATAATGCAATCATAATACACATTTTTCACATTGTATCTCCAGACACTTTAGGTAACACAACTTAAATATATACTATTTCCTGACCATAAGACTGAGATAGATTTATTAATTACAACATGGCAGTTATAAGTGAATGTTATTGCAACATACAAAAATGGAGTTTTGAAATTACTTATGTCAAATGCACCTCAAGACAGAAATAAAGGCTGCTATCCATAGCAGCTTTTGTGATACATCTTTGAGATCCAGCAGGCTCCCCATCCTCTTAGCCTTCTAAAAATTGGTGAAGAGATGGCTTTTTCTCTAGGCTCTGGGACAATAAGGTTGGAACCTGGGCAATGGGTATAGTTATGGATTGGGTCCCTGGTTTTGCTTGATATTTTTTGTTTCTTTCCTTTTTGAATCGGTTTTATTGTTTGTGTTTTTAGCACTGTTCTTACCTATCCAGAGTTATGCCCTACAAGATGGACAGCTATATAAATTGATTAAATAAATATAGTTCAGAAATATGAAAAATAAAATAAATAAAATAAAATAGGCATGAAGGAAAAGAAGTCTTTCAGATCGAAATCCTGGAAACCAGAGTTCTCAACAACTTCAGATATGTAGTGATGAAGATGAGCCTGGCCAGGAGGAAGGAGTCTAACATAGATGAGAGCAGAAACAGTACAGATAAGTATAGATAAAAATTTTGATCAAAGCAAGGGCATTTTTTTGGGAAGCATATCAATAATTAGGATTGTAGGAAAAGACACTGATCCAGAATCCTGCACATAAGAAAGTGTCTCAGAATAGCACAATAATCAAAATCTCTAGCCAATGTTTGTTTAATGTAGTGCTTTAAGCTTTGGAAAGTGGGCTATTCATTTATCCTCACACTTAAACTCTATCCTTTCGTAACTTTGGTGGAAATCATAGGCATTTTGTAAGATTCATTTAGCAGATCTCTGTTTTTTAAAGTTGACCACTCCCTCCACATCTATTAAGACAAAGTTGAGAAGATTTAACCCATTTTCTATTAACCTTTTGAATTTCCAGAACTAGTTTTAAAACTACTGACTGATTATGCACCAACAAGTTGATGTTGACTCTTCTTATATCTTTATTATTTGGGAAAGGAATACTGTAAGACCTTATTTATGTCGCTTGAACAATTTGTTAATATTCCACAGATACTATTTTATTATAGTAACAATAATAGTAATAAGTATTTTATATGTATTTAAATGAACAATAATACGACAGACACATATAGGAGAAATTACGTACATGTTAACACTTTGATATTTGAAAGCTACCATGTACTGCAGGAAAGCCTTAGTTACCGAGATAAAACAGAAAAGTTTTAGGGCCTTTTCTAGACAAGTACAAATCTTGGAACATCCATTGAATGAAGGAAGTATTTTAGGAAGGTCTTACAGAGAGTTTAGAGTATATAAAAAAAGGATTTACAAAATTAATTATATCTTTACTTAACAATAGCCATCTTCCTGCAAGTAAAATATTTATTATTATTGGTTTATGTTAAAAATAACTGATTGTGCAGATGATCAATAATCAATATTGATTAAAATTTTGTTAATATTTGGCCTTATTAGTAGTCCTAGACATTTGGGATATTGAAATTATGGTGGAATAATGAATAATTTTCAAAATATTAAATATTAGTAACTTGGTAGGGGATAACAAATACATGGCACAAAGAAATGTTATTTATGTTTAAATGAATAAATGCAAAAAAATGATAAAGAATTACAAAGAGAAAATGGTCCTGTTGAAGTTGCAAGATCAGGATTATGCATACTTAATCTGTATTATTACTGTTAGCATTGTTTAAAAAAGATTTGACCCAGTCAATACACTGCCCACAAAATATGCATGGTGTGTATTATATTAAACAATAAAAAAAATAAAAAATTAAAATCTGCTAATGTATGTAAACTAGCATGATACCAGAATAGAAATTATGTAAAAGCATAATTTGTAAAAGCTTGGATGTCATAATTTCCAGTGTGGTAAAACATGATATTCAGGGCTGTTAAACATATTTTCAACAATACATTTAAACTGGAGTAAACCTCAAACTCCATTAGTAAAGCATTATATAGCAAAGAGCCATTCGATACAAGATATAAAATTATAGAACCCTAGGAAGGTTAAATGTGAAAGTGGCAAGTTAACAAAAAAGCTGTTAAAGAGGAAATTGTATTAGATATACATTTTAAGAACATGCTCTCCTTTTGGGCTTAGTGGGAAATTTGAATGTGAAATATGCTGTGGCATGTCGTCTATTTCATCTTTATCTTTTTTCTGTCTTGGGATGCAGTTGATGTAACTAGTTTTAGTACTGCATTTTTAAATGTGATGGTAATATTGTATACATCTATAACAATAATGGTATGACTAACTAGTATTCCTTAATCCAAGAATGATGCTTCGAACACAAGAGTTGGTTTTGCCTGACGATTATGTAAATGCAGGATGCTTGTTTTCTAATTGCAGTTTTCAGTGTGCAAATAAGTTTTCATGTTTTACTGAATTAAATTTACCTTAATAAACTACTGAATAAGTAATTGCATCTGGTTTGGTTGAAATATTTTAACAATTTATACTTCACAATCTTTTCTTCAAATCTGTTTACATTAGATCATACTTGATTTTCTGTCCATATAAATGGATTTAAAGGGCTACTTTTGAGAAGAGCATGAAAGTCACATCAGCAAGTCCTAACAGAATTATTACATTTGTGCAATCCTTCAGGTCTTAATAGGGGTTTTAACTTTCCCTTCTTTAGACAACTGAATAAAATTGTGTTGTATAAAGAGACATTGCATTTAGATCTGAATTGGAGAAGGATTCCTTGGAGGTAGCATTGATACCCTCGCTAGGCCTGTTTTAAGATGTTATCTGATCTTATAGCAAGGGTGTTCACATGGCTGTGAAGCATTCTTGGTTACTTTTGATCCAAAAGCACACTTCTACAATTGTGTATTGCAACGAATTATTCTTTAGTCATGCTAATAACAGTTTTATAAATGAATGTAAAGTATTGTGCAATATTTTGCTTTCATTTGATACTGTTTAATTGACCAGATTTATTATCACATGTAATTAATAAAAACTAAATAGCAGGAAGAAATAAACAACATAACAAATCTATTTAAGTCCTTAATAATAGCCATGGATTTTACATCAACTGTTTGTCTCAATGAAGATTTTCTAATAACCACTATGAAATCAAAACAACTGGGACCCTGCCAGATTTCTTAGAAAAGATATTCCAATGTTCTGTTACTATCCGGTCTTCTGTGTATATCCCTTTCAGTTCTAATCTTAAAGCTTGGGCATGTTCATACAGATGAAGGGAGTGTATAAAGGGACATTGGTCTTGGCCCACTTCCATCTTTAAAATGAATAAATGAGTTTTGTAATGGATAAATAACTGATTCAGCTGAAACACAATGTGCTCTGATTATTGAAAGCATTGTCAAGGTTTCTGATGGTTGTATTTTGTTCATTTGTTCCAGAACTATCTTTAAAAGCAATTCCAAGTAAAGAACTTTACAGTAGCCTATTCTGTACATGAATAGAACAGGAATAATAGAGACTAGGTCTGATTTTTGTAGTAAGGCTGCAATGCATAGAGTGGTAAAGCTGCTTTTAGCTACTATGACTGCTTGCATATCAAGTATGATGTTAGATCTAGGGAGTTCTTACACTATTAATTTGATCACCGAAATAAGTGAAATCCCTTTCAAAACAAACTACAGTCAAATTGACAAACAGAATTAGTCTGAAGAAAAGAGGGTTTGGGAGACAAATGCTTTAGGATGCTATTTTCTAAGGATGTACATAATAGGGCTGTCCAAAACTGTTTCATTTCTCAAGGGCCATTATAAAATGAAAATTAACACATGAACTCACACATTTCAATATTTTACAAAGTAAATCTGTGTATTTATTTGCACCAAGCTATTGAAACTTCTCCAAAATATTATCTTTGCCTTTTCAGAAATATCAAAGATTACATGTTTAAATCTTCCAATATAAATGAATATAGAGATGTTTTATTATGTAATTGAACCTTTTAAAAAACAATTCCTCTGAAGTAACTGATATTCAAGGTTGTTAAAATTTTATTATTATAGCGTACAGTGATCAAAATTCACATTATAGGTATCTGTTTGAATTTTTATTTCAAATGGTTTCATATTTGCCTAAAACATCAGTACTTTTGCCAGGTATGAAAGAGAAAATCTATTTACAGTTGATGCATAAATCTGTATTAACTTTCCCTGCTAGGAATGTTCTAAAATGTTTACATGTGTATAATTAAACAGTAATACAATTGACAGTGATAGTTCAGTTGTTCCTAGGTAAATCTTGATAGTAGCCAATTGCATAGCAAAATAGTTGTGGCAGATAGTTGGAATTAGTTTTAAAATAGCTTTATAGATTATATATGGCTATGCCTTGTATAACATAGTCAAGAATATTTATTTGCTTTGAATAATACTAAGATGAATTTCATCCAAGGAATAGGGTTAGGATATTTAAAGATACTCAAGAAATTTACCAATAGTGTTTTTTGATTATGTGTCATTAACTTGTTGTCACCACTTAGCAGAAATCTAATTTGTTGGAGTTTATAGCATTGTCAGCAAATATGAAAAAAAAAAGATACAGCCTGAATATTGCATTCCAACAGTTTTTAGAATATGAGTTACAGGTAGGTAGTCTTCGATTTATGATCCAGACTGGAACTGGAATTTTTGTTGCTAGGCAAAGCAATGAATTTAAGTGCATGGTACCTGATTATACAATCTTTTTTTGCCACAATTAAGTGAATAATGCGGTTGTTAAGTGAGTCCAACTTCCCCTGTTGACTTTACTTGTTGGAAACTGACTGAGAAGATTGCAAATGAAACACTGCAACCATAATAAATTCATGCTGGTCGCCAAGGGCTTGAATTTTGATCACATGACCATAGGGGTCCTGTAATGCGAAGTGTGAGGATCATCACATTTTTTCCAATACTGTTATCATTTTGGTCACTGAATGAATGATTGTATGTCAAGGACTACCTATAGCTATCTTAATAGTCAGCAGCGAGGTAATATATCAATGGTAAAACTTTTTATACTGGCTTTCTCCTAGTGTAATATTCATAGTAGATTAAATAGGACCTGTTGAGGGGGAAAAACCCAACTTCCATCAATAGTAGTTAGAACCAAGGCATAGTGTATAAACAGGGAGCAAACTTCACTTTCATTAGTACTGATGATGTTGCCTAATTGAGTAATGAAACATCTGCAAGCAAACAATCAAGCTCAGAGAGTATCAAGGACTCCAAAGTACAGTCACTGTCTTGCAGCGTTAGCAGATTAATATTTGTTTGTTAGATTTATATCCTATCTTTTCTTTAGGAGCTCAAGACATACATAGTGCTACCTCCTTTAATTTTTCCCCATACCCTATGAGGTAGGCATAACAGTAATTTACTAGTCCAAATTAACCCAGTAAACTTCCATGGCAGACAGTGCATTTTAATCTGGGTCTCCCTAGTTTTATCTCAACACCATAGCCACTATATTTGTCTAGTCCCATGATGGCGAACCTATGACATGTGTGCCCAAATGTCACCCGGCATTCACCGTCTTGCCTGTTTGTCTTCCAGGTTTCTGGAGCACATGCGCATGTGTTGATCAGCTGTCCATCGCATGCATGGAAGTGTTGAAAACTGGTGTGTGCATGCGTGCTGGCCAGCTGATTATCGGGTGTGCATGCGCGCTAGAACCTGTAAGTTCATTTTTTCTGGAGTGTGCCCCCCATTTCCACGCAATCTTTTTGCCATCACTGGTCTAGTCCATTGATCCCTAATGCCTCAAAATGTATTCTAGAACAGTGGTCACCAACCAGTGGTCCGCGGCCCAGTGGTGGTCCGGGAGAAAATTCTGGTGGGCCGTGGAGAAATTTTGAATTTTAACGGTTTTTTAATTGTACTTTACTTATCGTCATGCTGGCTCCTGGGCCGGATATGGCCCCCGAAAGCAATTGCCCCCACTCTTAAGGCCGAGTGCAAACCTACCTCATCTTCAGTAGAGCAGCAGCGAGCCACATGGATTAGAACTGAAGATAAGACCAAGAGCGGACACCAGATCGGCCCCCTGGGAACTCTCGATTCTCTCACTGAAGCG
>JANHFK010003324.1:78098-89927 GCA_036250565.1 Sibynophis collaris | reverse complement strand
ACAATCTGGGTCCTCATTTTACCAACCTCGGAAGGATGGAAGGCTGAGTCAACCTTGAGCCTGGTGAGATTTGATCTGCCAAACTGCTGGAATGACTGTGAGAAGGGGTTCCTGATCCGGAAAAGGGCAAAGGCCTCCTGGCTATAGCCGGGATCTACTCTTCAAGCAGGAGTTATGAATCCACACTAGTTTTCTCTGGGAAAGTTCTATCCCATTTTAGAATTAAATACAAAGAATTGATGGTCCCAGACAAAAATACCCAGCTACTCAGTCTTATCAGGATTGAGTTTAAGTTTCTTTCTTCCCATCTAGAACCCAGCAACCTTCAGACATTGGGATAAGACAGAATCATTTGGTCAGGTTGGGCTCGAGATTTGGTTCAATTTGGTATCACCAGCATATTAATGATACATGATCCTATGTTGATGAATGATATCACCCATCAGCTTCCTGTATATATAAGCAGGCTGATGAAAACAACCAATCTTGTGCCATTCTATTCCCACTTCTCAATATTCTCAATACCAGTAGAATTGACTGCACAGTGAGAATCACTATAATACTCCACCTCCATTCCTATTCCTGCAGTCCATCTAGAAGGATGCTATAATCAATGGTATCAAAAGCCACTGAGAGATCTGAAAAATTGCACCATTGCTATCCTGACTCAGGGAGAAGTTACTGACAAATGTGTTCAATGCCATCTCTATACTATACCCCAGGGCAAAGCTAAAAGTCCAGGACAAAGTTCCCTAAAGTCCTGTGAAAATATAAATAGTTCTGCTTAAAAGATATTCTAGTCTCAGGACAAAGCTAACCTAATTATTTTCTCCGCTATTATTAGGACCAGTCACTATTATTAAATCCTCTATCAAGATGCACTGTTCTTACTAAAGATATCAGTATGTTTATTGAGTTGATTTTGATACATTTACATAATAGAAACCATATACAATGACTTTCATTAGGATATTTTTTTGTTCAGTTGAAATAGTCAACTTACAATATTGCTTAGCCCATTGTAAGCCGCCCTGAGTCTTCGGAGAAGGGCGGCATATAAATCAAATCAAATAAAATAAAATAAATAGTCATAGCTATTTTTCTATAACTCTGCCTTATAACTGAAGAGACTGTTTGATTTCTTTGTATGGCCGGGTATCATTTGCATGATTCTCCAAAATATTTAGGCAACAAGGATTTTTTTCTCATTAGTGCTATCTGTTGCTCTTAATTGGAGAGATGTGAGTAGATTACCTCTCCCCCCAAATCAATAAAAACTGGAACAAAGAAGAACACTCCAGCTAGTCCTCAAATTATAACCATTCATTTAGTAACCATTCAAAGTTACAATGGCACTGACAAAAGTCATAAAATGAGACAAAATTCCCTTAACAATTGTCTTGCTTAGCAATGGAAATGTTGGTCTCATTTGTAATCAGAAGTCAACAACTACCTGTAGTAAAATTAACTTTGCTGTTTAAGCCAAAACTTAAGGAGTTCATGAAAACGTTCCCCTATGTCAATTGTAATAAAAATGAGGGAACCCAATTCTTATGTCAGCCACTCCCTCTAGGAAACAAATTATGTCATTTTGAAAGCAGCCAAGATGGTGGATACAAGTAGTGTTCACTTATCCAATTTATCACAGAATCTGGGTTGTTAAGTGAAGGGTCATTCAGTGAGATATCATACCACTGCTTCACTCCCTTCCAGTTTTACTGCAGCTGTTGTAAATATTGCTGTTTGTTTCTTTGGATGTTGTCTCTGGTTGATGTCTTATATACCTTGTTTTCCTTTAATTTTGTATCTGTAACATGCCAAAAGTCAGGTGGCTTCAAAACTGAAATGACTAAATAATACTAGAATGTCATGGAGTTATTTTTACTTTTTAAATTGTAGGTGGCAGTTGTAAAATTGAAGTGTACAGAACGCATTTATGCAATGAAAATCCTAAATAAATGGGAAATGCTTAAAAGGGCAGAGGTAAGTCTGATATTTTCAATTCAGATTTCTTTATAAATGGCACTGAAGAAGATGACATTAAACATACTACTTAAACATATAGGAAAATTATTTTTTTTCCTGAAGGTTTTTCATATCAAATATCATATTTATCGCTTTTTGTATAACTATATTACCAGTCTGTCTGGCCCAGGTTTTTTTTATTTACTATGAAAACCATGTAAATTACTAGATTGAAGCTTGGATTTTGTTTACATTGAAAGTCAGGATTTCAAGGAAGGCTCATGCTTGGTTCCATTTTTATAAAGAAATAGATTTTGCAGAAATAGATCAATTAAGCATTGTTGATTATTAAATAAATATATTTGACATATTTTATTTGTTATAATAAAGGTATTTAATATAATATACATCATATCATACATAAAGCAAGAATTCATTAGCAAATATTTTTAAGTATGAAGATTTATACAATCTTATTTTTTTGTTCAATCGTGCTTAATTCTCAGAGACTACCTTGACTAGTCCCTGAAGTTTTCTTGTATGTTTTTTTAGAAGTTGTTTGCCATTACTTCCCAGTGCTTGGGCTGAGAGAAATTGAGTAACACAAAGCCACCCAGCTTGTTTTGTTCCTAAGGCAGGACTAGAATTCACAGTCACCGGGTTTCTAGTCTGATACTTTAACAAGGTCACTTGACTGATGTGTGAAAATATAGACAAATTCAATAAGAATACTCAAATTTTAAAGGATTTTTTGGTAAAGATATACAAAATATTTCAAATCCAATTGATTCAAATTTGAAATAAGCTCATTTGAATTCAAAACATCCCACTCAAATGTGAAACAGACGTTATAAACTCAAAATGGGCAATTTCAACCACTTTGGCAATGGGTAAGCATGAAAAGTCTCAAATGGCTTGAAACAGCCCATTTCATATTCATAACAGCAGTTTCTCAAAGTAGAGTATTTTTAGTTCAGTATTCAGTTTCTATAGCTCCAGATATTCTTCGTATAGTGCTAGGTTTTGAACAGGAAGATGCATTTGTAGTTGAGTGTCTACTTTTCACGCTAATGGGAATGTTTTGTTCTTGGATCTTGCAATCTGTCAACACAGTCTATTATCCTTCCATTACAATGTCCTCTATCAATTTCAAAATTTTACAATATTTCAGTTTTTTAAAAAAAATACCTAGATGCTAACAGAAATCTCTCTCTCTCTCTATTCCATATATAGGAAAAGTAAACTCTTGACTTGCTTCTTTCCTACCACATTTGTATAGATACAATATACATTAGAGATCATAAATCGTTTTAAATATTTTGAAGAGGATGCTGAATCAGTGCAGATTAGTTCCCAGTATGTTTATGTTGAAAAGTCCTGCTGTTCAGCATTCTATATTATGAAAAACTTTTCAAATATTTTAAGGATAGGTCCACTTCTGGTGAATTGCTGGATATATTTCCAAAATTATAAAATATAGGTAAATGCTTCTGAGCCAGACTTTATAAAAAAATTGCAATCTTTTCTACCAAAATAATATTTGCTGAAAAACTGTCTTGTGTATTATGTCATAAGGAGATTGATTTTCGTAGCCCTAATTCATAGCAGATTTAGAAATTTCCTTCATGCTACCTAGGATAGTTCAAATTATTAACTACAATTAGTAGTTCATAATGATGTAATTATACTTATTCTGGGATATAATGTCACAATGGAAGAAGAACTAGTGGATAATAAAACTATTAGGCAAACATAAGAAATTGGGTAGTTCATGCATGAAAGTAAGGGGGAAAGTATATTGACCGTGTGTTTCTGCACTAATTGAATTTAGTGAAGCATATTTTTGAGTGATGCATAAAAATGTTCTGTGTTATGACCCTGAAATAATTATAACAGGAGGCAAGGAATGGGTTGTTTAAAAATCTTCCACTTTCGTGTTGTTATGGGTTCTATTAAAATGGTTGCAACAGTTTATAAGTTATTCTAATTTAGCTTAACATATTCATAGTGTTATTAATATATTTTGCAAGGTACTTTTCTAATTGAAATAGTATCTGGCCACTTAATGTTATAGAACAAAAACAGATTAGTATTCTCTAGGCCAGTGATGGCTAACCTTTTTGCCATCACGTGCCAGAAGCAGGGGGCACGCAGGGGGGTCACACATGATTCAATGCATCCCACACCCCCACGCATGTGCGTGTGAACGTCTTGTGCTCCCCCCGCTTTTGGCACACGATGGCACGGTGGGCCCAGTAGGCGTGTTTTTCGCCCTCCGCAGGCTCCAGAGGCTTTCTAGGAGCCTGGGGAGGGCGAAAACGGCCTTCCCTCCCCCAAGGTCCACCGGAGACCAGATACAGCGTGTTTTCCAACTTCTGGTGGGCCTGAAAATCAGCTGGCCGGTGCGCACATGCACGCTGAAGCTGAGCTAGGGCAATGCTCGCATGCCCACAGATATGGCTCCGCGTGCCACCTGTGGCACACATGCTATAGGTTTGCCATCATGGCTCCAAGCCCTTAACAAACCTGATGGATTTATTCTCTGAATAGTGTAAAGGTGAGGTATTATTTTATATCAAAATAAACAGTGTAAAATAAGAAAGAAATCCTGATACAGTAAATAGTAGATAACAGTTTCATAGATGGAATAGAACAAACTACCAATGAACTTCCAAAGAGAGGCAATTTAAAAGTTTACTATAAGATAGATGAATCTTCTTTGCCTGTCTGATACGATTAGATGCTATCTTTAGTATTGCCCGATTTAAATGAGTTTGAATTTATTATTTTTGTGGAAACTTGGAGAATAGTCATATATTTGAATTTTTAAAAACCCAATTTGAACAAATTAAGAAGGTTTTGAAGAAAAATGCAATTAGAAGACATCTTGCCACATCAGAGACTATTTTGTGGCTGTTCTTATGATTGATCTAATTCTTAAATTAAGCTTTCTAATGTTTAAATGCAATTTATGATAATGCCTGGAGTTTGGAAGTAGGGTTAATAGACATTTGAATAAACTTGTAATTTTGTGGTTCAGACTAAGTAGGAGATAGAAGTAAGAGACCCATGCTCCGGATCAAAGAATTCAGATAGAAAATTAGATGGAAATATGTTCCATGATTTATGTTTAAAAATCCTAATTTTATTCTTTGTTCCTAGATACTAGACACTAATATGGATTTCACATCCTCTGTAACATAAAGCCTTTAGCCAGGACATTCATTAAAACAGAAGGAAGTATCTTTTCTGAAGTCATAATTATCTTTCCCCTTCTGTTTCCCTTGGAAGTAGTCATGGCCCTTAAATACTTAAAGCATATATGATTAGTGGGGGTGGGTAGACAGAGAAGTAGGTTCAGAGATATGCGACTTCTATGTACATACAAGGAATTCAGCTCCCATTTCCAGGAAACATTATTGAATAAATTGGGCAGGTTTTTATTGCCCATTCTCTAGTCTTATTTTCGTTTTCAAGCAAACATTTTAAAAGTTCTTGTTATCTTGAAGGATGTCAGTATAGCATTTGCAATAGCACTTAGACTTACATGGAGCTGCAGTGGCGCAGAGGTTAGAGTGCAGTACTGCAGGCTACTTCTGCTGATTACCAGCTGCCAGCTGTTTGCCTGATCGAATCTCACCAGGCTCAAGGTTGACTCATCCTTTAATCCTTCCGAGGTGGGTAAAATGAGGACCCAGATTGTTGGGGGCAATGTGCTGACTCTATAGACCACAGAGAGGGCTGTAAAGCACTGTGAAGCAGTATATAAGTCTAAGTGCTATTGCTATATACCACTTCATAGTGCTTTTACAGCCCTCTCTAAGCAGTTTACAGAGTCAGCATATCACCCCAACAATCTGGGTCCTCATTTTACCCACCTCGGAAGGATGGAGGGCTGAGTCAACCTTCAGCTGGTGAGATTTGAACTGCTGGACTGCCGCTATCAATCATCTGAAGTAGCCTGCAGTACTGCATAAAACTAAAATGTTATCTCAAGAATCGAATGCTATCATGCTTTTTAAATTTGATTTTTAAATTATATTTGATTAACTATGAAAAGTTTTATTCCTTGTAGAGGTGGCATATTTATGAATGTTATAATCTTATATTATATAAACATTAATACAATATTTGCATTAAAATCAAGAGATTAGTTAAACAACTTTTTCTCTCCCTTTTATTCTCTTATTTTTAGACTGCTTGTTTCCGAGAAGAAAGAGATGTTTTGGTGAATGGAGACTGTCAGTGGATTACAACGTTGCACTATGCTTTTCAGGATGAAAACTATTTGGTATGTGTGTACAACAAGCCTATAAAGAAGTAGTTCGTAATCTGGTTTCTCAGTTCAAAATAATTTGAATTCAGAGCATTATCAACTGTATTTATCTGAAAGGAAGATTTCTCCTCTCCCTCCCCTCCAGTGTAGGGAAAGGGATTTTCATAGAATCATAGAGCTGGAAGGGCCCATAGAGGTCTTCTAATCCAACTTCCTGCCAAAGTCAGGAGTTCTTTTGGTCATATAGTTGTCCAGCCTTTTCTCGAAAACCTCAGTCATGGAACAACCACAATTCTGGGAAGCAAACTGTTCTGTTGATAATAATTCTCACTGTCAGGAAATTCCTCCTTATTTTTCAGATTGGATCTCTCTCTGATGTGCTTCCACTCATTGCTTCTTATCCTAGAATAAATCAATATTCTTTCCCCTGTGACAGCCCTTCAATTATTGGACGATTGCTATCATGTCTTCCTTGAGCCTTCTCTTTGTTAGGCTAAACATATCAATTCCCTTAGCTGTTCATTGTATGATTTAGCCTCCAGGCCCCTTATCATCTTTGTTGCTGTTCTCTGCACTCTTCCTAGGGCCTCAGCATCTTTTTTGCATTGTGACCAGAACTGGATGCAATATTCCAAATGTGTGCAGTGAGAAATGGCTTTATCACTTCCTGTGATCTTGATGTTATCCTTCTGTTGACGGCAGGCTAGGATTGTGTTGGCTTTTTTTGGGGGGGGGAGCTGCAGCACCCTGCTTAAACAGTGATTCACCAGGACACCTAGTTCCCTCTCACAGGGATACTGTTGAGCCATGCCTATCTTGTAAACTGTGCTTTGGTTTTCCCTGCCTAAGTGCAATGCCTTACTTTTCTCACTACTGAACTACATTTTGTTGGATATGGGCCAATGCTCAAGTCTGTCAAGATCATTTTGAATGTTGAGTCTATCTTCCAGAATATTAGCAATTGCCCTCAGCTTGGTGTGATCTAGATTGGTTTTGTTTTGATTTGCATTTGTTAAAAATACTGGAACAGAAGAAATAAGAGGTAACAAGTATTTAAACAAAGAACTGAAAAGGAATCATTTCAGTGGAAGTAGAAGAAATCATCACTGTTATAGCTCACCTTCATCTTCTAATGAAGAAAAGACACAAATATTTATTACCACTCTCCGTATGTAATTGGTAATTGATTGCAGTGGAGAGACCCTGAGAGCTCAACAAAACCATCACTGGATAGAGAGGCTCTTCATTGCAGTTCCTTATCTCCTCTTTATGCACGAAGGATGCTGAGAGATGAAAGGGGCTACCAAATTGAATGAACAGAACTAAAAATCCTAAGCATTCTTTCTTGGAAGTAAGGGATACAGAATTTAATGGGATTTAGTAGTACATTTGTAATGATTATGATTGCAGCTCAGTATGGAGGTCTCCAGTTTTCTTCTTGCAACTCAGAATCCAAGAATTTCTTCCTTACTTTACATTCCACTTATATGGAGTAAGCTGAGCTAAACAGAACTTCCACAGCATAGCACACTTACTGCAAATAAACATGCAGAAATTTACGGTAGCTGAGCCCACATTTCTGCAATCTCTCACTGCAGTGACTGTATGCATATTTGTGTGTAATATGACTAGTTTGTGTGTCTCTATTTGTATAGAGTTAAATTAAATTTACAGATGGGATACCTTATTTTACAGGCATTTTTTATTTGCAGCCATTAATTTAATTGAACATTTAATATTTGTTGTATTCTGTATTCTTTCTTTGAATGGGCCTCTGGTTCTGTTCTTTTTTGAAGTATAGTAAGGAGTAAACATTTTTAATGAAATAATTTGAAATAGAAATTGGCAATCACAGCTGAAAAATATATAAAATTTGGGTGTTTAGTCTAAAATCTAGAATCATCTTCCTTTGGGGTTAATATATAACTGTTTATATTCTTATTTTAAAAGAGAAAATATTTCAAAACAAATTATTTACAAGTTACTCTATTTTCCATCTCTAGTTTGCTATTAAGTATAATGAGCTAGAGTTAATTTAATTAGATATATGAATTGTTCAGTTGAACACTTATCATCTAGTTACTTACTTTGGCACAGTAATGTTAATGTGTCATTTTATACACAAAATCTCAAGACTGCTGTTAAAATCCAGAAGTGGCCAAACCGGTTTGTGGGCCAACTGTGGCTTCTGTAATGTTCATTTTCAGCTCTGAAGCACTTGCGGACAATAAAAACCGGAATAGTATTGAAAAGAAACCGCCTTTACAGTACAATCCTATGCATGTTTAATCAGAAATAAATCTTGCTGATTTCAATGAGTTACTACCAGGTAAGTGTGCATAGGATTACATCCTTGGTATAAATGTTTGGAGGTTCCTAAAAGGTTTGCGTCCAATAAGAAGTAAATAGCCATCTTCTCAAAAAAACAGAGGATGGGAAAAATGCAAATAGTTACTTGGGATATTCTGATTCTTTGTGTCTTTGAGAAGGATTGTTAAAGAAAGGAGTGCCAAAGGAAGAATTTCAAGTGTATAAAATAGAGGCAATTTTTAAGAACCTTGACAAAAGTACAAATGACTGAGAGCTAGCTCCCTTCTTTGTTCATTGTATTTTTCATATCATATTAATTCACCCATTTATTATCACAGGGCTACTTTGCAGTCTGGTTAGGTAGAAGCCTTAACAATTTATAATTTAACAAAATTACACATTATAATATTGTTTAATAATTTTAAAAAGTTCAGTAGGGCACATTTAGGTCATAAAGTATACTTCATCCATGGTTTCCCTGCTGATGTATGGGGCCATTTTTAATTTTTAAAAAAATCCCTTTTATATTTATTTAAGATGTGGACAGGAATTAAGATTTTTTCTGAAATATTTTACTCTGATCTTACTTTTATGGTAAGAAGTTAGAAAAAAATAGGAAAACTAGAATATTTAAATGAAAAATACTAATTAACAAGCAATTAGTATATGTAGCTTTGGCTAATCTATATTTTCCAGCAATTTACTCTTGTGATTTCATTTCTCCAGGAAATACACTGAACTACTAAATTGCTGTTGTTATTTAGATTTAGTATAGCTGCCCATTCCTATGGAGTTTAGTAGAATATCTGGTATATGCCTAGGAATCTTTTATCATAGTAAAATTCAGTTATGCAAAAACATTTTTGACTATAACTGATCATTGCAGTGAACCCAATTAACTGGAAGGAATTAATGTACATGAATATTTTTTACAACATTTGAGGCAATGCATTTTGGTTTTGCAAGCAATCTTTTGCCCAGATAATGACAAGCCTCATCATAGTTCTTAACCTCAGCATAGTTACTGCATCATGTACCCACTGGGACCATATTTTAGCATACTAAACCATACATTTCATTGTTTTTTACAAATGACATTTGAATTATTTTCCCCCCAGCAAAGGAGAAAGGAAGAACATTATGAACATTATGATCATTTTTTTTCATTCCCATTTTTGTTTTAAATTATTCCTATGATAATGACTAAGTTTGAAGTTATATTTCTTTAATTATATTGTATATATTGATGCTTCTCTTTTGTAAACTAGTATATGTATATGAAATAACCGGGGTGTGGTGTGGGAGAATGTGTCTAGCATAATGATTATCTGGGAAATAGTTTAAGTTAGTTTAAATTCCCATGTTTACTTTAATTGGATAATTTAATTATTAGTTAAGAAGGAGCAGTTAAAGTCAGTGTGTCCAGTTAAACCACTCACTTTGACTCCAGTTTCCACAAGCATATATTAAAGTTGTATTCTAGTGAACATTTCATTTAATCCATTTCATTTAAACAGTTATGATATAATTCTGCAGTGATTCTTACCAGCAAGTGTTCTTGTTTTTTAGTATTTAGTAATGGACTACTATGTGGGTGGTGATTTGTTGACATTACTTAGCAAGTTTGAAGACAAGCTTCCAGAAGATATGGCCAGGTTCTACATTGGTGAAATGGTTCTTGCTATTCATTCCATTCATCAGCTGCATTATGTGCACAGGTAAGGATTCTTATTGTGGCATATAAATACAGGTGGTCCTTGACTTACGATCACAATTGAGCCCAACATTTCCATTGCTAGGTGAGACAGTTGTTAAGAGAGTTTTGCCCCAATTTTATGACCTTTCTTTCAACAATTGTTAAGTGAATCATTGCAGTTGTTAAGTTAGTAATGTGGTTTTTCAGTGTGTCTGGCTTCCCCATTGACTTTACTTGTTAGAAGGTCACAAAGGGTAATTACATGACTTCAGCGTACTGCAATCCTCATAAATATGAATCAATTGCCAAGCATCCAAATTTTGATCATGTGACAATGGGGATGCTGCAATAGGTGTAAGAATGAAAAACAGACGTACATCACTTTTTTCAGAGCCATTGTAACTTTCAACAGTCACTAAATTAATGGTTTTAATTTCCCATCCCAAGTATCTGTGTTAAGATAATTAAATATAAAATAAAGCTACAGATTTTGAAAAAATAAAAAAACAAATGGCATGTAAAAAGTAAAAGTAAAAAGTTGCTATGAAGTCTATTATCTTAAAATAATGTTCCTATTTATAATTCCAGATTGTGCCCATCTTCAAATGTTGTAAGCTATTACGGGGCTCAAGCAAATCAGTTTTCCTTTCCTTTCCCTTCCCTTCCCTTCCCTTCATAAGAGCATACAGTCAGTTTGCTCATTTCTTCCATCTCTAATCAAATAGTCTTTTAAATTTACAGAATGTATATTTCCACCATTTTAGTTTTTGGTTGCCTGAGTTTAAATTTCAGATTGAATGGGATTTAAGGCAAAACCTTAACACCTTCTTTGCTATTTAATGGAATACATTTTATACCTTCTGCCTTAGACTCCTAAAAGCTGATAAATCCCCAATTTCTAGTTTATTTGCTTGTTATGTTATTTCTGCTCTTAACTAACTATAGAAAATGGTGATGGAATGTTTATGGCTATCCTTTCTGGTTAATTTTGGCTAGAGGTAGCCAGTGTACAATGTTTAATTGTATACAGACCGTGGGTTTGGTGTGCATTTAGAGGTGGAGAGGAACAGCAACGTATTTACTCTAATCAAGCGAAAAGAAGTGTTTCATCCAGGTGTATTCAATTGTAACTTTTAAAACAATTGTAATATGACTTTTGTTTTAAAATATTTTTAAATGCAATAGTTATAACTATAAAAGAGTTTTTCAATCTCATTTTTAAAAATTCCAACAATGTATTTAAATATTAAAATCCTATACCATTGAAGGAAAACACTTAATATCCTAATTGTCAGGTAATAAGTTGCTGCATAAATAAGTCCTATTACAGTTCTTCAAACTAGTGTTCTGAGCTTTAACCAAGGAAAGTTGGATATATCGTATAAGATTAAATCAATAAAATATTTATTTTTTATATTTTTATATTTATATATTTATATATTTTTGCATGCTAGGCCTAGCATGCAAGCAAGCCCAGGTTCGAATCCTAGAAGGGTATGGCTAGCTCAGTGGTGAAATCCAATTTTTTTTACTACCGGTTCTGTGGGCGTGGCTTGGTGGGCGTGGCAGGGGAAGGATATTG
>JANHFK010003323.1:131154-144110 GCA_036250565.1 Sibynophis collaris | reverse complement strand
CAAAATTTCTCTGCCTTTGATCCAGTTCGTTCATTTGCAGAAATAAGGAAACCCTGAATAAAATACAGCTGTATAATTATACAATATGAAAGAAAGTCCATCAAACACATAGATGTACGGTACAAAATATTTTTTTCAGTGGAAATAAGCTCTTTTTTATTAAATTCCATCTCTTACTTTTATCATTTTTAACCAATAAATATCCATAATAGTAACATCTTTTTAATTTAATTTTGTTTCAGTGGCACCCATTCCCATATCAGCAAAGGACAGCTCACAATATAAATAACAAAACACAAATGCAATAAATAAAAATACAATGAGAGAAATAAACATCAACCTCAAATACAATGAGAGAAATAAACATTAACCACAAAAAATGATGTTAATAAATACACCAAAATAGTAAAATATATAGAAACTCTGAACCTTTCTTATAAAACAAACAGAGTAAAATAGAATTTTGAAAGAAAATAATGGTTCTTCTGGACTACATTTATGCTATATCATGCCACAATAATTTGTGTGTTTCTTGTTAGCTAGGCAAGCACCATAGCATCCACTTGTTCTCTGGGTTTCGGAATAAGATATATTTAGATAAGGGGAGGGTGTTTTTATTCCAGCATTATTCTTTATCCTGAGTTGCTATTAATGGGTTGGTAGGACGAATACATTTGATTTGAAGATCAGAAAACAATGGGTTTTAGGTCTTAAATTCTTCGGGTGGCAAATAATAAGGACGTTCTTAATTTTCTTTTCTCATGAATCATGGGTATATAAGTTGCAGTTTGACTGCAGCTATTTCAAATGTTATATTTACCTTAGATGTATACTTCAGATTCAGTCGCATAAGGATAACTTTTATTGTCTTTACCACTTGTTACAAAATTATAACATCCCTGTAACTTTTCCCTATAATGTTAAATATCTCAATACTTAAAAATTTCAAGTGACTTACCTGATAGGGAGAAAATTGATCAGCTTTTCCAGTTTTTGTGTCAATGTTTAACTCTCTTGTAGTGCCATATGCTAAATAGAAAAATAAATATTTCTCTATAATTTACTTTTTTTAAAAATTGTGATGCTTTATTAATAATTTTTTTTATAATGATGTAACAGCAATTGTGAAATACAGTCACATCATACAAGCAGGAAACCCTATACCAGTGATGATTAACCTTTTTGCCGTCGCGTGCCAAAAGTGGGAGCGTGGGGGGTTGCCCTCATGTGTGCCCTCACCCATAATTCAATGCACCCCACCCCCATGCATGCACACAATACCACACCCCACACTCCCCCTGCTTTTGGCACACAATAGCATGGTGGACCGGTAGGCCCATTTTTCACTCTCCCCAGGCTCCAGAGGCTTTCTAGGAGCCTGGGAACAGCCCGTTTCCCCGACTTCCTGTGGGCCTGGAAGGCCCGAAAATCAGCTGGCCAGTGTGTGCATGTGCACTGCAGCTGAGCTAGGGCAGCACTTGCATACAATATGGCTCCGCATGCCATAGGTTCGTCATCACGGCTCTGTACCATTTCAGAAAAATGGTTGTCCAATGTCTTCTTAAAAAGATCCAGTCATGGAACCCCCACAACTTCTGAAGGCAAGCCATTCCTCTGATTAATTGTGCTAATTATAAGGAAGTTTCTCCTTAATTCTGTCTTGCTTCTCTCCTTTACTAGTGCCCATCCTTTACTTCTTGTTCTGCCTTCAAGTGTGTTTAATTTTCAAATTCTTTTCTATTATTATTATTATTTATTATCTGTTAAATTTGTCTGCTACCTATCTCACCACAAGGCTTACAATGTTAAAAGCAGTAAAACTACAAACATATATCTAGTAGGAATAAAATTATAAATTATGGTAAATCCCTCACAAGTTTATTTTTTCTCTAGATTTTTTCTGGTTTCAGGAAAAAAAACCCCTACTTATTGCAGAAATGTTTTTAGCTGAATCAGTGGATAGGTAGGTTAACTAACACTTTCTACAATTGAGTCTCCTCTTCTCTCAGTAGCATAATGATGAAAATGTGAAGTTGATGAACTCTGGTTTCTTTTGAAATGTGTTGTAACATAGAGGTGGTTAATGCATTATTTGACTATGACTAAATCTTGTGATAAAGATTTAGCATTGGTCATAGCTTCCTTCCACAATTTTGCTGAATGAATGTGTAGTTTTAAAAGATAGGTGGATAGATGCTACTGTTCTTGCTGATACTGTATATAATGTGGGCATGTAAAATAGCCATTTGCTAGAGTACAATTTATGAAGCAGGTGCCATTTTAATAGACCTGCTAGTCCTCAAACTTTCAGTTGATGCAACATCGCCTGGTCTCATTATTGTGATTTGATACTTGTCAGTTATGACGATTATCGTTTCTCATAGTCACATGATTGCCATTTGTCATTTCACAACTGGCTTATGATAAGCAAAGTCAGTGGGGATGGAGAAACTAGCAGGATATCATAAATTACAGTCACATCACATTGCGCTTAACAACCACAAGTGATTTGCTTCATGACTGCAGCCTGAATTGATGCCTTAAGAGCAGAGCATCAAAAACAGGATGTGATTATGTCTGGGCGAGTGGGCAGAGCCTCTTGCCACTACCGGTTTGCGTGAACTGGATAGAACAGGCTCAATACCACCATTGGGGCTACCTGTATCTGTATAGAATTGTAAACAAAATCTATATCGGGACAATCAGACTTTTGCTACACTATCACGATCAATGTAAAATCTTGATTTAGAAGTCTGTTCTTTTGAGAGAAGCATTATCTTTTGACGCTAAAATAAAATTATAGTCTTCTGCAGGAAACCATCAATGCATTTTGTTTTAAAAATAGGAAAGTACATGGAAATCATCCAACAAACTAGACTTAGAGTAAATATCTGCATTCTCTCATCATGTAATAAAACTGTAAGTTAGACTAGAGAGTCTTGCAGATAGATACTGTAAAGTAATTTGCCTTCTTTGATTCCCTGCAAACTGCAGATTCTCATTATTCATCCTTTGCATCTATATTAAAATACAAAACCGTAAGAAGAATGGGGATTAAGAAGACATATTTTTCCTACATTTTTCTGAGTATTAGTGGGTAACTGAGAGGAAAGATATCCTCAGATGGCAACAGGTGGCTAATCTTGTTGAGATTATTGATATTTGGATGAGAGATCATACGCAATATCCGGGCTGTATTCTATATTGGGTATCTATGGAAAATACCCTAGAAATAAGCTAGGCCTATCCTGATGCCAAGAAAAATTCATGGTTATTAAAATATATATTCATGGTTATGTCCATAGGAATCAAGATTGATTCAAAAAATCTTTATCATTTAGGAGGAGCAAATTGAGGATTTATAAGTCAGTCAGTTAAAATCCTTTTGACTAATTTTCCTACTAAATACAAAGCTTCTGCTCAACTAGAATTGAGGTAAACTGCCACTTTTGTATGGCCTTAAAGAATTTTATGTGACAGAGAGGACTGTTTCTACAGCAATTTTTAACATTTTAAAGATACAACTTGACATTATTCCCATGAGGAAGTTATTGAAAGACAACACTGATTTATTTTCTTATTTGATTTGTTAAAATACTACGTCTTATAGGCGTAATGGCAAACCTATGGCACGTGTGCCAGAGGTGGCACACAGAGCCCTCTCTGGGGCACGTTCCCTGTCGTCAGCTGCTCTTCTGATGCCAGAAACCTGAAGACCAGCTGGCCAAACCGCACGCATGCTCTGGTCAGCTGGTCTTCAGGTTTCAGGTGCGTGCATGCATCCTAGCCAGCTGGTCTTCGTGCACGCTGGAAACCCGAAGACCACAAGGTCTTTGGGTCTCCGGCACGTATGAAGACCAGCTGGCGCACCAGAAACCCAAAGACTAGGTGGCCAGCATGTGTATGTTTTCTAGAAACACCCATTATGCAATTTTGTGAGTAATGAGTAACTGGAAAGCTTCTGTATTGACTATCAGAACCATTGCAACTGGTTAAAATAGATTAAAAATCCATTTATTTATGTCTATAATTTAATAATACTAATAACAGTAAATAAAACATTAGCATAACAGTTTCAAAGGAAAGAAACAATTTTTTGAAATAGGTTCTGTTTTTTTTTAATTTAGATTTCTAAGGCCACCAAACTCAGTGATGATTGGGAGACCTCAGAAATCTAAATGAAAAACAAAATAAAGACCAGAACAAAGAATGTAGGAAATCTTATATTAAAATAATACTATGCTGAATTTAGTATTTTTGTTTCAAAATGTATGCTGAACAATTAGAAGTTGTTATCTAGCATATATGGGAGTGAGGGAATTCTATAATGAATCAGCTGAAGTATTAATTTGGTGTTCAGATCAAATAATATATTAAATTTATTGCTAAGTAGCTATTTAAAAGAATAAATACCTCATAATAAGACACCTCCTTCTTCTTAATTTTCAGGTTGCCTGAGACCACTGCTGCTTCCTCATAGTTTCACTAATATATCTCAGTTCGAGTCTTCCTTCCCAGTAGGATCAATGATATATTTTCACTGTTTTCCTGGATATAAACTAGAAGGTGCAGAGTTCCTTGAGTGCATGTATAATCTTATCTGGTCAGATAGTCCACCTAGGTGCCTTGATGTGGAAGGTAAAACATCTTCTATGTTCAGATAAATACTGGTAGTCTCAGTATAGTTGTACTTGGTCTAGTAACTTTTTACTTGATCTTAAATTTTTTTTAGGTACATAATGTGTTTTACAGATAAATTATATACAATACATGTCTGCTTAGAATTAAGTACTGCATTCAGTTCAATTTATTTATTCCGTTATAAATATAAAATTTCAGGCACACTTATTGTATATATTCTTTATTAAAGATAATTCTAGGTTGTTTAATATTGTGTAAAACTATTTGCTTACAATATGCATTAATTAAATGTATGTTGCATGAATTAATTGATTAATAAAAGGAAAAGAGAGATGTCTGAGAAACTAAAAGAGAGCAGAAGGACATGATATATCTGAATGAAAGTAGTCTGATTTTGTGGAGTAGAGTTGATAAATAGGTGCAGGAAAGCTAAGATTTAGGTTTGATTAGGAATGAAAGGATAAAATCATTGTCAGAAAGTATGAATTCATGTAGTATCAATTATCATGGGGCACATATTGAAATAAAAATTCATAGATTGATTATAGTCACCAACCTGTGGATGTAGAAGAATCACAGGTGGATTTTGGGACTGTGCAAAATTCTGAATGAGTGTCATTTAGGGGAAAAATTATTCTGCTGGATGATATGAATGGATGGGTGGGATCAAAACAAAAAAGTAGGGAAAAATGATGATCGGGGCATTTAGAGATCAAAGAACAAACAAAAATGGTGATTTTTTGGTAATTATTTGCTTTAAAAAGCATGTTAGTTTCAAATACGAGTCTATTCATATGTATTCATGGTGAATAAGAATATACATGTAAAAGCACAATTTATTGAATTATTTATGATAAAAGTGTGAGAGAATTAGATGATTACAAAGATGTAATCAAACAAAGATGATTAATTCTTCTGAATATGGGTTGACCAATTATATGCTAGTATCAGGAATGGATATTGGGAAAAATAGGTGAAAAAGGAAAATAACTCAAATAATGTAGAGAGAAACTAGGAAGTCATAGTATGTATTAGAAAATAGGTTAATGGAAACATGAAGAAAGAAAATGTGGAAACTTTTTGGAACAGAGTTAAAAGAAATGTGTTACAGAATTCTATAGAAATAAGTGGACAAAAATGTTTGTTCCTAATCACAACAGTACCAAAATTATAAAACATGCATTATGACTCCACAACTCCAGTTCTTTCTTGTGTTATGATATCACAAGAAAAAAAGGAAATTGTGTTACAACACATGTTTTATCATTTACCTTCTTCTTATAGGTCGCTAGGCACCCTTGCATAAGTTGATAAATATCCATGAGAGTAGGGGTAGTGATAATATTTGTGTAATGATACAATCATGTGAACTCTGTGACATATGTTCTTGGGTCAGATGTTCAGATGCAAATTTATAATACCATCATTTGTATGAGTATGTCATTGAAGGTGTAACATTTTGGCATCATCTTGATTTGCCAAAAACATTCTTCTTTCCCTTTCCTTCAAAATAACTCTTAGTATAAATAAAAAATAATAGAGCCTTCTTTCCATTCTGGTCTTTAAATTGTGTAATAGTTGTCCCTTTTTAGAGGATCATACAGATAATTCACTTCTGGCCTTGAAAAAGTTTTAAATTTTAATCAGGCTTTTAAATGAAATTTACATATACATCTATCCATCATGCTATTCATTTTCAGGGTAAGCAGTGTTATGCAAGGGGGCAGAAAAGAATAAGAAATAGTAAACTGAAGTATTTGAAGGCACAAGATAAGAAAAGGTAATATAATTAACTAGTTTATACCTACACTGCTCATTATGCCTTTTGTATCTTCTGTCACCTGCAAACCATCCTTGCTTCCACCACATTCATAGATCACATTCATACGCTGCTTTTTGTTCTTTAAATTTTTCACCTCTGTCTTTTGGAAGATCTCACCATAGCGTTCTCATTCTTCTTCTTCCTCCTCCTCTTACTTATTTAATGATACCCTCATTAGTAAAATGGTACATATGGACTAGAAGATACAACTGTTAAATAGATTCATAATTGAATGACTACACCCAGAGAATATTCATAAATGGCTTTGCATCAGCTTCAAGAGTAGTACTGTGGAGTGCCACATGCTTTGTCCTGGTTTCTGTACGAGTCAACATTTTTAATACCATGCAATACAAAATGACTGACCAGTTTAATCAATTATGGTCAAGCCCCATTGGACATACTGTTCTAGGCATAGCATTCTAAAAAGAACATTGACAAACTGGAGCAAGTTCAAAGAAAAGGTAGCAAGGTGAACTGAGAATTAAAAATCTTGTCCTGTGAGGAATGGTTCAGCAAAGCTGATATGTTTATCTGCAGAAGCAAATGTTGAAGGGAAATATAATAGCAGTCTTCGGATAGTCACAGGATTATCATATAGTTGAGGGAGCGAGTATTTTGCTCAGAAGGCAGGACCTGAAACGATGAGTTAAAACAGCAGGGAAGTTGATCCAGTTTAGAAATGTTAGCATTTCCTGATTGTAAGAGCTATCAATTGGTGGGACAAGTTGCTTGTTGAAGCCATATGTTGTATTTTACTGCAGATGTTTAAATAGAGATGAGATAACCATCTCTGCAAAATATTTTAGCAGATTCTGCACTGAGAAGGTTACCCTATTTGACATCTCCATTTCCTTCTGATTTTTATAATTTTGGATTACATAAACACATCAATGTAAGATAGCAGATATCAAGCTTCATTTGAAGTTGACTTTACTAATTGATTGTTTGATTTGATTTGTAAAGCCACCCATCTAAAATGAGTGACTTTGGGTGGCAAACAATTATAAAAACAATTAAAATAGTTAAAATATAGAACAAAAACGCTTAACCACAAATAGCAACCAAGAGATACTATAATCTGTCAGCTTCAACATAGCCAGAAAACTGTCCTTCCCACACTTGGAACCCCAGGCCTGGGCACATAGCTAGGTCTTCAAGGCCTTCTGAAAGACCATCAGGGATGGCGCATCCTAATCCCAGGAGGGAGAATACTCTAGAAGGCACGCGCTATGCAGAAAAGCCACAAGTCTCCGCAGCCATCATTCCTTGGCCTATGGGACCTGGAGCATGGCCATCCTTCCTGTCATGGAGGCTTTGGAATCTGAGTCTGATAATGACAGGGAACCAACCCTGCCTTCCTAAATAAGAAACACCAGGATGTTTTTACTTAAGAGGAGGTTTGACTTAAGACTGATAGCAGAAACAACTATCTATTACTCCAGTTCTCTATGCCTTGTCTTGCTTGCCAGCCTTGCCTTAACAAGTGATCGACAACCCTTTCTGTGCATTGGATTCTGGAACCATTTGATCACTCTTCTGCCTGACTCCCTGGACTTGGAACTCTTTATTAAAGCAAATTGCTACACTGATGGAAAGTTGGTTACTTCAAGTGTGTTGGCACCTGGATTTTTGTTGATTGTTATAATTAAGTTTGCAGTTGCCTCTTAGGTGTGTGTCTCTGTGCTTGGCTTGAGACAGATTGGATTGGATAGATGAAATAACTGGAAAATATGGTCTCTCAGGTAAGCCAATCCCAAGCCATGAAGGGCTTTAAAGATAACAACCAGCATATTGAATTGCGCACAGAAACACACTGCCAATCAATTCAGCTCCCAAAGCAGCAGTGTTACATGTGCCAAACAACTAGCACCATTTATAACCCATGTAGCTGCATTCTGTATCAGCTGAAGCTTCTGAATGCTTCCAAAGAAATTCCAGCTGGTGGGATCCAAAACAGACCATTTTCTGCCATGGCACCCATCCTCTGGAATATCGTGAACCCGAAGGGGCAATCCACACCTACCCTTTTGATCTTCTGAAAGTTTTTGAAGACATGGCTCTGTCAACAGGCCTGGGGCCCCTACGGGAGTGTGACATTCTGGAGGTTGCTAACTTTCTCCACCTGCACATTTGCTCCCTTATTGGTAAAGTTAATTTTAACTGAATTTTAAATTTAAAATATATATTATTTTAATATTTTATATGGCATTTTATTGAGTGATTTTAAACCGCTTGGAGTTGCCCTTGCTGAGATGGGCAGCATATGAGAGGGAGGGAGAGAAAGAGAAGAGAGAGAGAGAGAGAGGTTCCACCTTCCTTATTTCAAAACATTGGCTCTTTATTCCCATGCTGTTTTAATAAAAAGTATAGAAAAGAAGCTGGTCCTTTGCTATAAACTCTCGCAGACATATATCTCTATTTAAAGGAAGAAATAACAATTTGGACTCTATTGATTAACTGCAAGTGAGATCTGAAAAAAACACATCGCCCAATAAAATGTTCCTATTTAGAACTACATTCTTCCTTCTGCATTGTTAAGAAATAAAGCTTCTTTTTCCTTTATTTTTTTTTCTTAAAGGTTTTCTGTACATTTGTATTTGAAAAATGAAATAGATTGGCACCTACTAGCAAATGAGAGTGAAAAGTCAAATTGTTGCAGAAAATGTTGTTTGACCTTTGTACAATTCAGTATACAAGAGTTGTACTAAAAGGTATCCTGTAATTTCCAGAGTATATCCAAATTGAAATTTTATAGTGCTTTGTAATGATGTTTCTAATGAGAATCTGAGGAAAATGTAACACATTTTATTTGTAGTTTTTATACTCATTTAAAGTTTGTAATCTTCAAGAAAGGAAAATGCACATAAATTCAAAATCTTCTGTGTTTTTTCTGACATTCATAAAATAAAGAGATTATCTTCTGTCTTCCAAACCAATGCAAATTGTCATTTTACAAAACTGTTGGGGGGGATGTCATTGCCATCTGCTTAGTTTAAATTCCGGGCAGAGAATGTTCATGTAATATCTCCTAGAATGCTTCTCTATGAAAAAAAATTGAGACTAAGTATAGTATTGAATAGCCTCCAGGGCAAATTACTATATTTGCTAACAAGTGACTTAAGTATAAGAATACAACCAAATGAGATTAGCAAAAAGAATAACTCTGTGTTAGTCTGAAATTTATGAAAGACAATTCTTCGTTGCATGCAGTTAAACTTTTGAGGTCCTGGGATTCTATTTTGAATTTGTTTTTTTCAATATCTTCACTGAAGAAATAGAGGTCAACAAGGTGGACTTTATTATTATTCTGACAACAGTTTCACCACCTTGTTTCACTTTGACAGTGGAGATAAAAAAAACAAAAAACCCCATTCTGTGAAAGTCCTCAGTTCTGGATCAAAGACAAAAGCATCAAGTGGTTGCAACAGTAAGTATCCTTGCCCAGTCTTGACAAATCTACTTTTGAAGCTCTCTGTAAACCCATTGATGCAAACAGATAATTGATAGAAATATGGGACATAGATTTCTTTATAGCAGTTAGCCTTTGGATTATGATGGCAATCGAGCCTAGAATCCATTGGTAATTGATATGATGATAAAGTGTGATGTCACATGATTGCATTGCTTAGGGATGCCAATCCCAGCAGTACCAGTTGCTGCCATGGTGCCCAGGACCATGCAAATTGTCAAGTGGGAAGAAGTGGGAGTGGGGTGCTTTGCCGTTATCTTTCCTTTCTTTCAAATAAGAGGAAGTATTCTTATGACTATTCAGCAATAACCCGAATTTCCAAATTTAGCCTGATTTTAGTTTCTTCAGAATCAGTTGGGATCATCATGGTCTTCAGGATACAAATATACAATTATTATTCCCATTGTTAGCTGTTCTTGAGAGAGATTGGTGAATGGGAAGAGATAATGGTACTTCTGTTATTAAAGTAATTGTGTATATATAGGAAGTGGGGGACTTGGAGTCTAGCTATTTTAAAAACCGTTATTTATCCTTAAATTAGAAATCTCGGGCTGTGTAATTAGTCTTAAGTAATAGAAAGTTCCCCTAGGACCTACTAAAGTTGCTTGGGAGCAGGATGTCGTGCTTCTTATTTATTTGAAATGCTGCCTTTAGAAAAAATGATGGCATGCATCCTAAGACCCCTCAAAATTTATTTTCCCCTCATTTTTTTCTATACTCCATTCATTTTTTAATTTCCTTTTTATTCATGATACTTAAGTTATTTGTCTTAGTTTATTTTTTTAAGTGTAAGAGATTCCTGATGCAGCAGAAATAATAAGAAGACCAGTGTTTTATTGTATTGCTGTGTCGAACTCCTGTTTTGCACTCATCCTGAAATTCATTTTCAGGGCAATAAGTTGTTGTAGGATTTTTGCTGTTTTTTTTTAAGGTTTATTATTATTTTATTTATTTTTTCTTTATTCATCACCACAATGTAAGACATGCAAAATGGGTGTGAAATGATTATAGAAACATAAATGGGTCGTTGCATTTTGGATCAACTGTAGTTTCTGAGTGATTTTCTAAGGCAGATCAAGTAAATGTTTTTGCAGGTCTAACCTGCATTGTGATAAGTGTAAGACTCATTGACAAGCTGCAATCCCTTAATTCTGCTTTGATGATCTTCATTCTGCTTTGATGATATATCAAAAATAGTTGATGCTGTTTCTGCTATTTTGTGGCAGGGAATTAACCTGCCCCCGTCTTGTATGCTATGATATACATTGAACACAGTTAAAGAAAGGTTTGGGGAGGGGGAACAAAAATTCTGGTTCTTCTTTTATGGGTGACAATCCTCTCCTCACTAATAATCCTTTCTTTGAACACCTAATCCCTCCCCAATATTATTAAAGCACCAAAATTTTACATAACCCTCTTTTTATTATAATCTTACCTTGAAATAAATAGCTTCATCTCATTCAGGAAAAGGCATCATTTCTTAAAAATACATTTTTCTTTGCACAAAATCCTTCAACCTACCTTTATGAAATGTATTTTTCTTCCCACAAAACATTCTACTGCCGCTGTGAACTTCGCTGTCATGTTTCACTACATTGAAAATTAAATTACACTACACATTTAACCATGTATAGGAATCTCTAATTTTGTTATTCTACTTTTTTTTAATAACATCAATATCAGTGGTGGGTTCCTACCTTTGCTACCAGTTCGGAATCAGGAGCGTGCGTGTCTGTGCATTTGCTTTGCTCGCATGCGGCGCTTTGCACATGCACAGAACCTTCTGTGCATGCTCAGAGCATCCGTGATGATGTCCGGGCGGGTGGGCAGAGCCTCCCGCCACCGTCACTACTCGTTCACCTGGACTGGGGCGAACCGGTAGAAAACCCACCACTGATCGCTATGTCTAATTGATTTATCAAAAACAAATATCTATAAAAACTAATAGATTGTATTTTAGTTTTAAAGGATTTAACAAATTGTTCTAGTATCTTAGTTGTGTCCGAATCTGAAAATGCTGCTGGTCTAAACAGACTGCTAATAAATATTGTAATTGGGTTATATCTGATAGATGATATTTGTCTTTTAACAGAGAGTATGTTTAAAAAATCATCTTACCTATCAGTTGGTTCTAATTCAGTATCCCCAATCTGTCCAATTTTTCTATATCATCATGTTTCTCCCAATTTTTAAAGTTAGATTTTCCAATAAAGTCAGTTTGGCATGGGAAAAATGCCAGATCTTTTTTAAAAGTAGATACTACATTCCATAACTTTCCAACTGATGTAACTGTTTCCAGTGACACTGGAGTTTTAATATATTTATACTTTAATCCATAAACCTGGGTTAACAAAACATAATAGCTATGTTCATACAACTAGCTATTGTAAATTCAAATGAAGAAATTTCTATTCTGTAATGTAATGAATTGGTTTCATGTAATGAACTATCGTAGTTCATACAACATGATAAAATAATGTCTCACCTTCCAACAACATGCTAAAACATGAAATTTAATATGATTTGTAAATCCAGCTATTCTGTCCAATAGCAACATAGCATGTTTTTTTTAATAGATTTTAAAGCTAACTCGTAATCTCCAGAGGGTGTAATACAAAAATTGTATGTGGGTTTTGCATTATGATAATGACTTTACATTGTCTTATTTTGTTTCTGTTACAGTTTCCATTATTCACAGTGGATCACAACCTTATTCCAGATGTTAATTATTTTTATGCTTTAGAGCATATTTCTATTTCTTATGATAGATTGAATATAATTCCTTGGCCAGAAAACATTATATTTAATTTCTTTGTTAAAGCATTGTACAATGTACTATATGTTCTTGATATTTTATATTTGATACTAAATGCTTACAATATAACATTATATCACCTTAATTTTTTTTAACTTCAGGTAAATTTTCAATGTATTTAGTTTTAGTTTTTAGTTTATTTTAATTTATATACCGCCCTTCTCCTTTGCAGGACTCAGGGCGGTTTACAGTCGGTTAAAAGACAT
>JANHFK010003323.1:83916-103498 GCA_036250565.1 Sibynophis collaris | reverse complement strand
TGAGATTCGAACCTGCAGTAATTGCAGGCAGCTGGTGTTAATAACAGGGTGTTTAGACCACTGTACTACCAAGGCTCATTGATAATCCCCATGATATCTGCCCTCAAATCTTTAACATTGATGGGAAAAGTCTTATTAAATCATTTTAACACATATCAGTATTACTGCTGACAAATAGGACATTTCATTGTTTCTATTACATAAGCAGCTGGAATAAAAACTGATTTGAAAATATTTGAAGCATTGGGCTGGAAATAAAGTTGCAGTATTCCAATGCTAGGAATACAAGGTGGACATCGTTGCAGTACATTTGAAATTACGTTCTGTTTTGGCAATATTATTTTGTTGTGGGTTTGAATAGCATTCATTGGTGATTCAGTGCTGAGTCTATTCAAGAGATGCAAATGACATTTCATGAAGCTAATTTTAAAAATTGGCAACGAGGGACTATATTTTAATCATCGTGAAGCTTCTACCTAAATTTAGGTCAGACTTTTAGTACCTTGGGACTAGAAGTTGTGTTGCAAAATAATAATAGATCCATGCTGCCAGAATCTGTCTAGAATTTATTTCAGCCTCTTTCACATAGTGTTCAGTGGTGTAAACAAAAATATATATTTCCTTCCAATAAAGAGTAGATTACTGAAAATATCAGGAATGTGCCATAGATTAATTTAACCTAATGGTGTGTGTGTAGTCAAAACAGGGATCAATGCAACTCCTAATCTTGAAATATTAGATGAAGAATTCTGTGATGGTTTTTAGTGTAAGGAATGGTTGTAAGTCGCTCTTTTGAATGACGTTGTAACGTTGAACAGTCACTTAATGAATGGTTGTAAGTGGAGGACTACCTATACGTGAAGAGCTGATCGTACTGCAGAATTCCCCCCCACCCTGTTTGCTTTTCCCAAATTTAAAACTGTGTTTTTTTCACAACATTTGGATAGTTTTGAGAGTTGGCAGGCTTGGCCATACCCATGTTTACATGAATTTGTCAGCACTTCATTAATCAATTTTTAAACAGGGATATACTTTTTTCCCCCTTCATGTGTTGGTATGCACTTTTTAAAAGGTTGCGTCTTTGCATACCTTTTACCTTGCGGTTGTGTTTTTTTAAAAACAAAACAAAAACAAAAACCTAAAACAAAACTTGTTTCTGTTACAAGTTAATTTTGCATATGCTTTGATCAAGATACAGTCCATTAATGCAGCAATTGAAATGAGTTGCCTTTTTAAAGAAATATTTGGATCATAGTTAAGAAATTCATTCTCTCTTGAGAAGTTTTCCTAACTTTTATAGGATTTTCCAGTTTCCAGAATAAACATATGAGGGGCCTTTAGTCATAAAACAGCCAGTGGCCTTTACAAGAGTGCTCTCAACATACTAGTTTTTTTGCCCATCTCACAGAACATGAATGTTTAATATTGTATATACTGCATATGTTTTTCTTAAAACTATATGACTTCTGATTAATGTAATGC
This sequence comes from Sibynophis collaris, assembly GCA_036250565.1. Taxonomy (NCBI): domain Eukaryota; kingdom Metazoa; phylum Chordata; class Lepidosauria; order Squamata; family Sibynophiidae; genus Sibynophis; species Sibynophis collaris. Next base: position 102,016 of record JANHFK010003323.1, on the reverse strand, counting down.
ATGCTTCTGTGGAAACAATAGGTTTCTTTTTCTTGTTCTACAGGTGCACTATGAATAATCACTTCTGAAAGTAGACCACCAAATAACCACTAGAATTTTTTTCATACTTCCTGATGCTGGAAACAGTTTCTCTAGGGGGATTCCTTTTTATAGTGCTTTTCCCCCCCTCCTAATGACTATAAAAGAACCACCCTGGTATGGCATCATTGTAGTAAATCATATTCTAGTCAAGGAAACTAGATAGCAAGGTTATGTTATGCAATCAATGGGTTGGACTGAGCCCCCGATGTTACAGATGTTGTGGGTAGCAAGAATTAAATAACGGATTTCAGTGAGATTACTCTGGTTAAAAAAAAAAAGTTAATCATTGTTCTCCTGTGGAGAAAAATATTGCATTCTCTTTTATAGGCTCAGAGCTCCCTTTACAGCATTATTTGAAACTCTGATTTAGTTCCTTTAAATGGAATAGTATTAAACAGTTGGATTTGTTAGGATTTATGTTCTTGAAATAGTTTAGTGTGTTACTTTTTTCCTTTTCCTTTATTCCCCTCTATTTGGTTGGTTTTTAAATCTGTGTATTAACAGCATTTTCAGGCAGCCAAAAAAATCGGTATCAAAATCAACCTTAAAATAGAACAGAATGGAATGAGGCATCCCTAATAAATTTGGAGGATGTCTATGGAGGGAAACTTTGTGTTGGTTCCTGACCATTTTTCTTAAGATAACAATGTCATGTATTTTTGATTGAATAGGAGCAAAATCCTCTGTCCTTGATACCAGCATATTTGAAAAGTATTAATAAATTATCAATTTCTAGATTTGTCTCTTCCACCTGCACCCTGCAAAAATTTTCCCCATGTAAAAACAACAACAGTTGCTTGTGTCTCCTACTGCTTAAACAAATGGATTAATCATTATAGAAAAAGGCATTTGGAATTTGGAATTTTATTCGATTTGTATACCGCCCTTCTCCTTTGCAGGACTCAGGGCGGTTTACTCCAGTGCCTTGACATGCAAGGGCCTTAGGTGTCCTGTAGAGATGTCAATGATATTACATGCAACTTGATGTAATTATGTAATGATGCCATGTCACAAACGACATACGATATTTCATTTGTGTCATTTGCACAATGATGTCATGACACGAATAGCATATCAGGTTCCTGCCCACCAGTGCAGATGCCCATGGCAAACATTGTGTTACAGTATCTGAGTATCTTTAGTATCTTGTGTAGGGTTTTTGCTTTATCTATTTATAAAATTCAGTAATACTATAAACATATTGGGGATGCTTGTATTTCTCAGTTGACTCAAACGGCCAAGATTGTATAATGTAACCCAAGATAACTAACATTTTAGTAAGTGCTATTAGTTAAACCTTTTCAGTTGAAACAGTTCGATATTCCATATTCAGTAGTCAAAAAGAGCAAAATTAATTTTGGACAAATGAAAGTGACTGATCATAGGAGCCCTGGTGGTGCAGTAGTTAGAATGCAGTATTGCAGGTCAACTCTGTTCACAGCCATGAGTTCAGTGCTGATTGGCTCAAGGTTGACTTAGTGTTCCATCCTTCTGAGGTCACTAAAATGAGGACCCAGATTGTTGAGGGCAATATAGTGACATTTGTAAACAACTCAGAGAGTGCTATAAAGCAGTATGGACCGATATATAACTAAGTGCATTTCCTATTCTATTGCTAGTGTTATTGTTATCATTAAAATCTTGTATTTAGAGATTTTCACTATATCGTGCTTTGCATGAAATCTCTGTTAAGGTACATGCAGTTTTCTACCTAGGTATGCATTTGCCATGTAGGGAACTGTGTCCATGAATCTTGATTATAAAAACAAATTAAATTTAATTTCAAACTTTTGCTGATGTGTTCTTTTTCAGTATGCTCTAACTAGTTTGCTGGTTCTATCTCGTTCAGTACTCTAACTTCTAAAACTGTTTAAATATCTAATGAAATGAGCTAATGGCATTCTGTGACAAACTGTATCCAGACACAAATCATGTTAACATTCACAGGCTTGTAAACATTAATAAATTGAGGAGAGGAGGGGGAGGAAGGGACAGATTAAATAAACAGAAAATTGGAACTGCTGGATTAAACAGTGTTTTAGGTCAAGAAATGACAAAACATGTTATTGAGAAATTTACTATGGTTAATGAAATATTACTTTGAAAACTTTGCTTCAATTTCTTCCCTTTTACCCATTTCAAGCCCCATAAGGAAATTCTTGCCAGCAACCCTTTCTGTTCATGAAACTTTGAGAGTGTAACAGCTTCCTTGGAGAATTGAAGAAATGTTTGCCAATCCTTGTAAAGCATTTCACCTCTTCAGAGGCTAAAGCTTCTCAATACCAAGAACAATTAAAGCAAGAGCTTGCTGAGCGACTGGGGAATTCAGCAAAATAAATCAGAAACCCTCTTCCTTGGCTCTGGAGGGTAGCCTCATTATAAGAGCAGATCTATTAGCCCCTTTGCCATTGTCTTTCATTTCTCAAGTGAGGTGATTCTAATTAAATTAATCTGCATGTCAATCTATCGGTGATCAATCAAAGAGGCTGAGGTCTCCCTTAGCGGCGTTGTGCTTGAGGCTGACAGGGGCTGATAATGGAGGAAGAAATAAACTGTCGAGCAAAGTTAATTAGTCAACATAATAGGTGGATTAAACAGGAGCCAGCTGATTGCAGTTTCACATGTTGAAGCATGAGGTGGGAGCTGAAACTGCAATTAACAGACAATTATTATATTTGGTTGTAAGAGGTCGCATGAATAAACATATCTCAGTGGGTTTCCATTTTTAATCCCCTTTCCTTGTTTAATTTAAGGAGAAGTGTAGGTCATTTCTTCTTATTGTTTTAGCAAAAGTTCTGGAAGGCAGGTTCATGGGAGGGAAGCTGTAATTAGCTTGGGATGCTTAATGAGTGGTAGTGGAATGGAAACATAGCCTTTAGGTTGAATGCGTAGTTAGGCAGTGGCAAAAAAAAGAACAACAACAGTCACGCAGCCACACAGATGCAGAATTTCCCTAAAACTTGAGAGAAAACAGGTTTTGTGAAAATGTCCCACCAACATTTTCGTTGGTGATTTGTTTTGTTGATTCATCATCCCCGTTGGAATACTTCCTGTTGAATTTATAACTAACCAGATACAGTATGGTGTTATTAATCTATTTCTCCCCCTTTCCCCCACCCCTCTCCATGATCAAACAGAAGAGTACATTAATATTAGTGGGAACAGGCATTTATTCACAATAAGGGCGGTTGTTTTATCACCTCCATCAGGGGTGTCAAACTTACGTTCTCACATGAAGTATCGGGACTTTTCCCCCCCTTCACTAAACTGGGCGTGGGTTGTGCCAGCGTGTGATGCATCCGGCCCGTGAGCCACGACTTTGACAGCCTTGATCTACATCATCTACAACACACATTTACGATGATGTTACCTGGTTAGGGAAATGAAACATCTGCAGGAAAACAAGCAAGCTCGGAGAGCACCAAGGACCCCTCATGTCAGTCCTGAGCTACAAATATCCTTTATTGGAATAAATGGCTGACCCTACATGTACTGTTGCGTTTGATCATGGTAACAGATTGACTTAATGCTAAGGCTATATTTATTTACAGAAATCAAAATCAGTATTATTATAACTGTTATTATTTTAAATTTTAAATAAATTCTGGCAGACTCCTGGAGACTTACAGCAATGCCAGCCTGAAAGAAACAAATGACATAAATAAAAATTACAGTATATGTTTATAATATCTCTAATCAGGAATCAGTGCATAGAACGGAAATAGGTAGCTAAGCATCTAAATGCTGGTGGTCCATAGTTATTCCCTGGATAACTATCCAGTTATTCCCTGGAGGCCTTCCACAAAAATTGTGATCTTTGGTAAATTTGGGAAGGCTATCGCCAAGGGGCCAGCCTAATTTCTTGGGGGAGGCAGTTCCAGAGCACCTGCCCTTCTGAGTTCAGTCCTTCCCACCTCACAGAATTAGGATATCACATAGAGATTCTCCCAGAAGATCCTCAGATAGGTTGAATTTGGTAAGAATCAGAAGTTCCGGAAAGGCCAAACCATATTTGGAATTTTAAATTGAAACTAGCATTTTGAATTGTATATAGAAGTCTTGCTGGTAATTAATACAGGACCTGCAAGATAAGTGTCATACAATCATAATGACTAAGGCTGAGATAAAAGTTTATGGATGTGATTTAAGAATACAATCCTTCAACACTGGGAACGAGGTAGTGCTGTACCATGCACTAGATTTGAGTACAATTGTTAAGTGGATGACTGTTTTTATATTCATATTTGTGTAATCGTGTCCTAAGCAATATAGAATTATAATTTTTTATTGGCCAAGTGTGATTGGACACAAAAGGAATTTGTCTTTGGTACGTATGCTCTCAGTGTACATAAAAAGAAAAGATACATTTGTCAAGAATCATAAGGTACAAAACTTAATGATAGTCATAGGGTACAAATAAGCAATCAAATCATACTAGGAAACAATCAATATAATTCGTAACAAGCAACAAAGTTACAGTCATAAGTGGAAGGAGATGGGTGATAGGAACGATGAGAAGATTAATAGTTGTGCAGACTTAGTGAATAGTTTGACAGTGTTGAGGGAATTATTTGTTTAGCAGAGTGATGGTGTTTGAGAAAAAACTGTCCTTGTGTCTTGTTGTTCTGGTGTGCAGTGCTCTATAGTGTCGTTTTGAGGATAGGAGTTGAAACAATTTATGTCCAGGATGTGAGGGGTCTGTAAATATTTTCACAGCCCTCTTTTTGACTCGTGTAGGATACAGGTCCTCAATGGAAGGCAGGTTGGTAGTAATTGTTTTTTCTGCAGTTCTTTGACTCAATCTCAACCTTTAACTCAATCTCAAGAAACAAGCTAGGGTGCAAATGGAAAAACTCTTCTAATGATTGATGACTCTTAGCCTTACTATTTAGACCCCCTGGAAACTCACTACTAAAGGTTAGATGCAGCAGTTCCTTGTATCTGACAAAATAAATTCTTGGAGGGAGATGACGTCAGACAGGACTATACAGACTGTAACTTGATTCCGTACTTTTTATCATTGCATAAACTCAAACTGAGCCCACTTAAGCAATTTTTTCACCATTATCCTACGGCTAGTTAATAGACACATTTCTATCTTACTATGTACAGATGATGCAGTAATGCTGTTGTTAACCCTGGCTGAAATGAAGCTCTGTTTTCTCTTGCCCTGTATTGCAGAGAGGTAACCTTACAGATCAATTCTTCCAAGACAAAATCCTTCCATTTTCTAGAGGCCTCAAAGCTTGGACATGGCAGCTAAATGGTCAGAGAACAAGTTAAAACTTTCAATTTTAGGAATTCTCCCCCCCCCCCCAAATAAACAGGGAGATAGTGTGCCTACCTGAATGATGAAACTTTAAGATCAGCCTCAGCTATAAAAGCTCTTTATTATCACCAAAGGCACAGAGTTTATACCTGTGGCACTAAAATTATTTACAGCCAATACTTATATCTGGTTACTATATGGGGCTCAATTGGGCTCGTATAACAAGATGGCTCTTTTAGAGGATGAGCAATTCACATTCCTCCATAACATATTCCAGATTGCCAGCTGTGTACTAAATATGATGTATTAGATCAGGAAAGTGGCAATACTAAGGTAGAGACCAAGTCTCTTGTAAAATCTATTTGCTTCTTGTGCAAAATTATCCTTTGATCAGATAGGTTTGGTCTCCTTGGCATCTCACCAATAATTTAAACTCAAAATGGCAAAAATTATTTAGTTAGGAATTGCATTCTAGTTATTAGAAGTTGAGAATGCCAAACTCTTGGGCGATAGGTTCTACATAGGGAGTAGGCCTTTCTGCTTAGAAATGTTTCTGCAAATCATCAAACAAACCCAATATTTATATGAAAGTGCAGATCCAAAATTCAGAAGGGCACCATAATTACCTTGCTTTAATGTTCTTCCCCTGGCAGTCATGGAAGGAAAATATAAGAAAATTCCTTATGCAACTAGTCTTTGTGTCTATATTAGTGGAGCCCTTGAAGGGTTAGGCTGTTGTTTTAAATCAGGGGGGGGGTCCCCAAATTTGGCAACTTTAAGATGTGTGGATGGGGAAATGTGGTAGCTGAGGTCCACATACCTTAAAGTTATCAAGCTTGAAAAACACTGTTTAGATCATCAATTTTTCAGGAACATTGACTCTTGATTTAAAATCCCTTTAATAATAATATTCTCAGGGCACTTATATTTGTTCTACTTGAATTATTTATTCTCCAAGAAAAATATATTGATTTCGCTAAACATTGTATTTTTTGTTCTTTTATAGTTCATAAAATTTGGCAAATGTTAATAAGCTAATGTTAAATTATATGTCATCTTATTTTTCAATTGACTAACCGATGTATTTCAATATTTTATGTTGGTTGGTCAATGAATGTAATAAAGAACAGGTAATTATCTACATTTCGGTGGGGTGAGGGATTAGAGGAGGACCTGGGACCAAAGTATAGACATTGAAATTGGTTTAGATTAAATAAAACATGATTGAGAAAAAAAGAAACATTGGAGAAGTGTGGCCTGCATGTTACTGTGTGTGTGTGGTATTTGTGTTCACACTCATTCCTCCTGATAGAGGCTATTGCAGAGACTGGAAATGGCAGCAACAGTAAATCTGTTTGCATAAATATCAAATCTCATTTAATTGAATGTGATGTTGATTTTTAGATGGTTGACTTTATAGTCCTGTCATTTTTATCACATTGTGCTTTTTAAATTATATTGATCATTGTGTTTCAGCTATGATCAAATACAACATTTTCCATTAGCTTGATATGCATGTCCAGGCTGAACAGATTTTCTATAGCAGGATCTTTCCCATTGATAGACACAAGACCTTTGGGATTTTTAAGCAGCCTGTAGATGCCTGTCTGAGTACTGAATGTTCTCTGTGTGCAAGGAAGCCAGACCCCATAGCATCTTGAAAGTAACAAATTTAGCTTCAAATCAAAATACTTCTTACAATCTTTGACCAGCCTTTACCATGAGAAAAGAGAAATAATTTGGTGTAGCAATTCATTATCAGTGAAACAAGAAATAAAGCAACTTATCTAATCAAAAGTTGTATGCAATTACTTGATGAAGATATTTGACCACTTGCTAAGTAGTATTGAGTTAGCATCCCTTAAAAAGTAAAAAACATAAAATTTATCAGTCCCCAAATGTAGAAATGATTGGGGGGACCAAAGCACATGTTGGGGCATCATAAAAAGGACACCATTGGAGAACATGAGTGAGATGTTCTCACACACTGGATCCACAAAGTCTCTATAAATAAGGAGTCTCATGAAATCTTCCTGCCAGTAAAGTTGATGGGAGGGCATCAAAGCAGGCTTTGGAAATAGTTGCTTAGGGTTAGATTGTATTGACAGCCTGCAGTAGAAGACTTGCATTTGTCTAATATTTGGTAAAAGGATTTGGCACTAGTGATAATCATTCGGGCAATCAAAGTCCTTAATTCTTTCTTTTACTATGTTGATTGTCTTAAATATTCAGCAGAGAGTCAAAGACTGTGAAGTTCTTCTATACAGGTACAGTGTCAATAAGATTGATAGCTGTCTAACAGCAGCAGAAACATCACATGTGTAGGGTCAAACATGGTTCTGAATCCTGAGATTAGAATCTTGGTCCAGACCTGAAACTTAATATTTTGCTCATTAGCTTTAAGCCTCAAGACTGCATTAGGGGTGCATTTTGGGATACCAAACTAACTCTTAAGGAAATTCGTAAGCCCCTTAGGAGTGCATCCTTGACCTTTTGTTTAATAACAGTTCAAAGTTACAATGGTCTCGGAAAAAATGACTTCCAACTCATTGGTCTATAACTAATCTGTCTTTAATTACAACATCATAGGACTATTGTACAACCTCCACGATAACATGTTTGTAATTAGCGACAGAAATTCTGGTCCCAATTGTGGTATAAGTCAAGGACTACTTCTTGGGCAACTGTTTTAACCATAAGAGTTTGATTGCTGCCAGGAATGTAATTTGCCCCCTATTGTCTTTAAAATTTACTTATTGCTAGTATGCAGTTTTGGGCAGTAGAAGTGGCATAATTTACCTGAGTTGATAATTTCCTACAGGTCTGAAGTATTACGGCCAAGTATTTAAAACATTTGATGCACTCTAATTTATGGGAACCGACTGTCCGCTTTGCTTTTGTCTTCCGTTAGAAAAAACTAAAAAAATTATATTTGTCATAGTTGATTACTAATTGTTCCTCATTACAGCAGGATTCAAGATTTGTATATTTGTCTGCTAAATGTACTGGGCAATGGTCTACAATGGACCATCCTGGTTAAAATTCTGCTTGCTCAGGGTTGATTATTCCCTCATCTTATCCAAGTTTGAAGTTTGGTGACTAGGTACCTGGCATATAGTTTGGTAATCATGTTCAATAAACTAATTGGTCTATAATTAACCGGGGCATTCCTATCACCCTTTTTGCATAAGGGAACAATTAAAGCTCCCCTCCCCTCTCCCCCCAGACCTGTAATCTTAGCTGTGTGGTTAATGTGTGAAAAAAAAGGAAGCCAATAAAGGGATACTCCAATTTGAATTGGATTTAATTAGCTTGTGGGGGATGTTATTCCAGGGGCTTTACATACTTAATTTGGTTAATGAGATTTTTAACTTCTTTGCATGTGACTAGAGGCCACTTTGATATAATGACCAAGATTATTATTATTTATCGTATGGCACATTCATATTTCAATAAAAATAAAGAGATAAAAATACAAAATATTAGAAACATATGTCTAGATTGCAGATGAATTTTTTGCTTCATTTGTCACAGACTATTTTGGCACTCTGACACAATATGTTGGCAAGTTTGTTTTTTCGCCCTGCAGTCACAATTCAGTTTTTTGCCCCACTTATAGAGGGTGTCTGCATATCTACCCCAGCCAACGTGAATTCAGTTCAGTGTTGTCCATATTGCACGGGGCTGGTTAAATCAGGGGTGGTGTTTCTAAGATGCAAGGCAAACTTTCACATTGATAAAGGATAAAGATGCATCCATCATATAGGTATTAGCATATGGATTGCAATTAAGGACTTGTAAGTGATGTACCATTTCAGATCCTGGAGCGGTTGCTAAAATACAATTGTGTAATGCTATTATGGAAGTTCTCCATCCAGTTAGCCACCTCTCCCAATGCCTGAGGGCCTGGGACAGCATTGTCCTCAGCCCCTGGCCTCTCCAAACATTCCAAGGGAGACATGCCATCCCCGTCGGACAGTCCCAACTCCTCTTCCAAACTCTGCTCTGATGGGACCATGACATGTCTTTACTTGGTTGACTACATTGACACGCTGTAGGCACTTCTGCCAGGCAGAAACTGGGAAATAGACATCTTTACATGCATGTCCATAAGAGCCATCGTGGCACAGTGATTAGAATACAATATTGCAGACAAACTCTACCCGCAGCCAGGAAGGTTCACCCAACCTTCCATCCTTCCAAGGTTGGAAAAATGGGGACCCAGTTTGTTGGGGGCAATATGCAAATAATGCTGGCATTGTAAACCGCTCAGAAGGTGCTGTAAAGCACTATGAAGCAGTATTCATAAATGTAAGTGCTATTGCTATTTCTATTGTTTGTCATAGCAGTTTTAAGCCCCAATTCAGTTCTGAGCCTCTTCCTTCTGGGCTGTATAGGTTTTTATCTCAAGGAAAGAGCATCGCACATGCCAGCCTCTTATCTCCAATGACTTTGAATGTCACAGCTGATGCTTTCATATCATAATATACTTGCAACCTTAGCAGGGAGGACAGGAGGGGAATTTCTTCTGATTAGGGATTAGAATGCCTGCATAACAGTTTCCATGTATGTTGGGACTACAGTTGTCAGAAATTGCCAGTATTGTCTTGACTGCACATAATCAATTTCTCAACTTGTTTATAAAAGGGAAATGTTCAGATAAGCCTGCCACTTAGAACCAGGAACATTGAAATAAGAAAACTCGCGTCTCCCATTAATTATCATTATACATAACCAGAAAAAAGAAAAAGAAAACTTTCTTAAACAGTGGGAAATTAATTCCCATTTGGATCCTTATTAATCACATTTCCCCCTTTAACTAGTTCTGGATTCAGAATTGATTTCTATTTTGAGAGCCTGAGACAGATATTTAATGGCTTGTCTTTGTGTAAAATATAGTTTTTATTTGAACTAGATACTAATTATTTTGCACTTTATTTGGTACTTTCTGTGTATTTGCCTAACATTAGACTTTACCTCCTGATTTCTGTACGGTGTGGCATATTATTCGCATTGTCTATACCCTGGACTAAATTCTGTACCAAGAAAAGCCCCCTTTTCTAATTTCTACAAGAATATGCAGGCTTACGCATTTTTTTCTTTTTCAGAGTTATTTCTGTATCTACCAGTTATGGAGACATGGAGAGCTTTAAAAAATTTACCAAAGGATTTTTAACACATTTTCAAACATTTTATCTCAGTGTGATGGTTTGAAACTACTCATAAAAATGAAGCATGAGATTCTCAGACATTTTTGGGGGGGGCGGAGGGAGTGTTTGTTACAGAATCTCTGTCTATCCCCAGATAACAATTCACCAGTGGAACTGCTTGCCTTCAGAAATTGCAGGTGCTTCATCACTGGAGGTCCAAGACTGGAGCCACCTGTCTGAAATGGGATCTCCTGCTTGAGCAGGGTGTTGGGCTAGAAGTCCCTTCCAGCTCTATTCTGATTGATGGATAACCAGCTCTGGTTATCACAAATAGTGAGCTCAGAGTTCTGCTAAAGCAGTGACTTTATTGCAAAATCCTTATCTTCGCATGTCTTTGTAGAAGTGCTATGATAAATATTTCAGGAAATCTAAATGTATTCTGATTCATTGTGTGAAACATTTTTTTTTAAATAATGGTTTTGATTGCTTACAAGGCTGCAATAGACAGTATTTTAGAAAGGGCCTTTTACTTCTTGTATAAGAAGTGACTATTTTATAAAGCTACACTCTACACCCAAAAATAAATTACTTTTTACTTCAGAAAAACTGTAGTTTTACTCATATGTAAAATTAGTTTAATACTGTCTGTCTATCTCTATCTGTCTGTCTGTCTGTCTGTCTGTCTGTCTGTCTATATCTGACATTGTTTAAGATTCTTAAATTGGAGAGTAGTCCTAAATTTAATATCGTTTGTGAATTAGTCAGATTTCCACGAATAATTTGTGTTTATTATACAGTAGACATCTAGCTGACCTTTGACTTTTCAGATACTAATCTCCTTCCCTCCCTCCCTTCCTTCCCGTTTCTATTTTTTGTTTGACAAAAATAAACTCTATACTTGGCAAAAATGAAAAATATAAGTTGAGTAGCTGCCCAAATTCCTCTTCAGAAGCTCTTGACCTGATGTTCATGTACTTCTGAAAGTTCTCAGTAAAAGCCAACATCATAGCTGTTTCTAAAGGAAACTGAAGGGTGGTAACAACATTAAGTGGAAATCTTTTCCAACATTTTCTGAAGATCAATAAGAAGACAAGGGCTATCTTTGAAGCAAAAAACATTTTTCTTAGCATCCAGAGTAATTTAAGGATTATAAAGAATACATGTTTTACTGGCAAAGCCATGGGAGACATAGTATGGCTCATTTACCGATTTTAAAAATCCTTTTAAAAATAATTAAATTTGTGAATTGCAGCTAAAAAGAAATCCAGATTGGCTTTATTGGGAAGCACTTCAAACAAATAGATCCTAAAGGAGGTTCTTTTTTGTTTTTTGTTTATTAACAATGAACCTTGTCTCTTTTTCCCCCCTTAGGTGGGTAATATTAAAGCCTAGCACCAAAACTGGCAGAGATGCTACAGAAGAAGTCACTATGTGATGGGTACAACCAGGATTGTTTCTTTTCTGTCCTAGCCATTCAGCATTCTTCTTGAAAGCATCCCGCTTTCTGAGGTTTGGAGATTTTTTTCCCTGTCTCACAAGTGGTTGAGAATCAGTGAATGTAAAAAAAAAAAAAGGAAACTGCCTAAAAGTCCTCCTTGATCAAACCAGGAATTTTTATGTTCCATTAAATACACTTCAGTGGGTAATTATCAATATGCTCTGAAAAGATGTAATATGGAGTGGGGTGATTAGGGCCATTCTGTTTCTCTTATTACCTGACCTCCTTGCAGGAGAGGGTGAGTTCTAGTCCTGCCTTAGGCATAAAGCCAGCTGAGTGGCCTTGGCCCATTCACCCTCCCTCAGCCCTGAGAAAGAGGCAGTGGCAAATTACCTGCCTACCTACCTCTTGTCATGAAAAATGCAGCACTTGTTCAGGCAGTTGCCAGGGGTCAAGATTTAATCAAAAACATAAACTTGTGTGTGTGTGTATGTGTGTGTGAGAGACAGAGAGAGAGAGAGAACATGCATGTATAGACAAACACACAAATAATTTTAAAAATAGTTCAATAATCCTATGTCACGAAAGCCAAAATGATATAGAAAGATAAAGTTTGAACCAGGAAGTCCGAGATTTTGATCACCAATGAAGCTCATTGTGATTCAGTGATTGTCCCTGAACTTCATTTATTTTATAGATTTGCCTAGAAATAAAATGGACTAAAGAGTTTATATAGGTCTTCTTAAGCTTTTTGGAGCAAAGTGGAATAAAGATATAATCATAAGTCAAATCAAGAGTCCATGTTTCAAGAACCCTATAATTAAAACCTCAGGAAGAGCAGACACTGGGGATAAAGGAAGAACCACAAACAGCAGTTGTCTACAACAGTATGTTGTGAGCTGAGAGGCTGTTGTAACCCAATCTCTTTGTTCATGATAAGACAAATGGTAAATATTTGCTAGGACCAAAATTCCTTGGGCTGAAATATCTGCATTAATTCAGAAGAGTTTGATTCATAGCACAATCCGACCAAGTTCTCTGATGGACAGTCGGTGTCACCTGTCTAGAAATGGAAGGAATGGCTGTCTGCATTGCCAAATTATTTGCAGATGAATAAAGTTAGTAAGCACTGACATCTTATATATAATCCTTAAGTCTCTCTTAAATGAAGCAAGAATGAGCTTTCCAATTTTCCTCACTGCGATACCCTCCAGATACATTGGGACTATAACTCCCACTTAGAGACATTTGTTCTGGATTAATTAAGCTTTTGGTGGATCTTTCTGATTTAATTTCTGGACTGTACATTGAGTAGTCCTTCAGAAATAATACTGCTTGCTATAATCCTAAAGCACATTGTTCTATATCTATATAGATGCTTTCTTCTTTAGATGTATTTAACTTCAACATTACTGCTAAAGTGTGTGACATCACAATATTGTTTTGTAAAATGGTGTCATTTTATTTAATATAAATAAATTAAATGGCCTCATTTAATTGTCTGTTTGCTAATGATACAGTATTGTTGGGGGAAACTAAAATGCTAGAGAGGGATCCAAGTATAAGGCCTTTTTTGCAAAATATCAAAGCTGCCATTTGAGGACATGCCTTTCAAAGAATATTAAATGTAATTAAATGTAGTTTTTTAACCCAGAACAGAAGAAAGATCTCCCAGACTGTCAATTGTTTACTGTTTTGCTTACAATAAATAGTTCCAATGAATTAGCCATTTGTGCCGGTTTAAACCTTGCCAAATGTATTTATTTATTTATTATAAATACATTTGGCAAGGTTTAAACTGACACAAGTGGCTAATTCATTGGAACTATTTATTGTAAGCAAAACAGTGAACAATTGACAGTCTGGGAGACCTTTCTCCTGTTCTGGATAAAAAATTATCAAAGTTTGGTCTAATAAACAATCTTTGCCTCCCATTCAATAATCAACATTTTAAATTTAAAATGTAAGCTTCCCACGTAGTTCTATTTGTATTTAGGCTACCTTTGGGTTTGCCTTGTCAAGAGAAGAAGCACATAAACCAAGCTACTGCAGAAAAATAATCTATTCCAAATAATCACTATTCTGTTCCATGTCTGATTCATGAAACTGCACTAGTGGACTACTATGGCACAGCCATTCTGAGGTTGCAGAAGTTTCTAACCAATAAAAATAAAATAGATAGGCACCATACCAAAGATACAGCACCAAAAGCTGGTTTGACAAACAGTAGAAAAAGCTCAACATCTCCACGATTTATAAGTCTTGCATCACTGGTAACCACTTCAAAGAAAAGCTCTGCTGAAATTCTATGCTAGTAGCCACTGTTAGGTCAAAGGTCTCAACCTTTTTCTGGTGCATTATAACAATAATCCCACTGCGAGTCCATCTTCTTTTATTTGCCACTTTCCCTCTGATGTGTTGCTGACATTTTTGACTGCTTGACTTTGACTCTCAAGCAATCCTTTGACTCCCAGTTGTTGGTCCTCCTTCTGAATGGCTGCCTGTTCCTCTCTGAGATTATCAGAGCAACTTTGTGAGGAAGAAGTAACTCAGAAGCAGTTTACGAATCATCTGCCAATTTAGAAAGGGATTAAAAGGAACTGTTGGCTGACTTTGTTTTTCAATATTGCAAGTTTTATATTAATTCCCTGGTCAGTATTTGCTTGATTTTGACTTCACTGCTTTAAGACAGCTGGGAAGCATTTGCTAGCAGTACTTGATATAAAAGGGTGGTTTTTATCATAGCTGATCTTATGTTGAATACTCTTTCTCAATAATATATTTCCATTTTCTTTTTATAACAGTTATTTTATCAATGATTATTATTACAGTGGTAAAACATAATACAGATTTTTAAAATGAAAGAATGACCAATTTGGTCTAGGCACCAGGCTAGAAAGGGGGAGTCCATGAGGTTGTCGTAGCTAAACTCACCTCAATAGTTGTTCTGGTGGGGAAAATAGAAGGAGGAAGATGTATTGGATATGTTTGCTGCCATGAGTTATATGTAAAAATAATAAAAGTGGCATAAAGGTGGTAGATTGCCAAAGAATTGAGGCCTTTGAACTATAGTGCTGGAGAAGACTCCTGAGAGTCCCTTGGACTGCAAGGCTGTCAAACCGATCAGTCCTAGAGGAGTTCAACCCTGATTGCTCTTTAAAAGGCCAGATCCTGAAGATAAAACTCAAATACTTTGGCCATTTAATGAGAAGGAAGGACTCACTGAAGAAGAACCTAATGCTGGGAAAGATTGAGGATAAAAGAAGAAGAGTCCCTAAAATTCTGGGTCCTTATTTTACCGTCCTCGGAAGAATGGAAGGCTCCAGTTTGAGCTGGTGAGACTCAAACTGCCAAACTGCTGGCAGTCAGCAGACATAGCGTGCAGTATTGCATTCTAACCACTGTGGAGAGAGAGAAAGAGTGAGAGAGAGATTATAGATAATAATACAGGAAAAGAAAGAAAAAGAAAAAATAGAAATATAAAATAAAAGAATATAGGAAAGAAAAAAAAGAAATATATAAAAAAGTGACTTACCATCTTTATTACAAGTATTAACAAATTTCATAAATTTCAGTCCTGGTTATTATAAATTAGTGACATGGCATGCAATCATGAGAAAAACGATGCATTCCGTGGATTTTCTACATGGGATGTAAAGCTTTTCATCTTCCATCCTCATCTTTTTAAAATTATAAACTTTCAGACAGAAATCACTTACTTTCTCATATGTCTGGATATGAGAGAAAGCAGACTATGTTCTTTCTTTTTTTATTGTCAAATTTGAGCGCTTTAATGATAATTCTCATTACTACTTGCTTACCAGAAAAGATTATTATAATGTAAGCCTGAGGCATACCACATACAAATGACACTTTTGTTTTATTAGAAAATCAGCTTATCAGGTTTTGGTTTTTAAGCAACATAGTGGGTAGAGTGTGAAGATTGCTTAAGTCTTTCCCTGCATGTTCTTCTTGAATGTTTCTCCCCCCCTTTGCAGGTTCCCAGATATATGTGTTAAAACAGGTGATTCCTATATGAAATCTAAAAGGGATTTCAATTAAAAAAAAAAGTCTGGTGAGATTAGCATTATTATGAAATGAGCTATATTAGTAAAGCAATTTTTTTCATCACTACGATGGAAAAAAACATGAAACTGGAAAAACAACTTTCTGTGGAAGAAAATGAAACTCACAGATGTGACATTGCATGACCTCACTCCTTGATTCAAAATGTGCTGTGTTTAATTCTTAAATACTTAGATCTGCATATAATGTAGATCTATGTCATTCTTCTGTCATTCTGATTCGAACTACAACACTATCAGTGAGGAGGGCACATTGTACTAATTATCTTGCTGCTTAAGCAAAGACTTTGGACTAACAGAAGTAACAGGCTATGTGTGGTGTGCCTCTCCTCTTCATTTGTAGATTGCTCAAGTCCCATCTGTGGGGCATTAAGCGAGTAGCTGTTGTGGTCTTCTGCTAAGCTGTCAGTTACGCATGCTGAGCAGAACATAAATGTTCCTCTTTTTTGGAGGAGGGGAAACTCTAATCTCTAAGGCATTTTTGGAAGGTTTTCAAACAACACGTACCTTCCAAGTGTGAATGGTCATTGGGGATCAGGAATCTTGAATTGTATTTCTGGTGGCAAAGTTTTGTTAAGAACAGCCATGGAGAAAGGGAATATAGGTCATGAGAAACAGTCCCCCACCTCACATACAGGCATCCAAGACAGTAGTTTTCTATCCCCTCATCTTCTCTGCTAAGAAATAGTGACCAGAAGTCTCTTCCTGCATACAGAGACAGATCTCACGGATGAGGCTTGATCGTTGTGAATTGTGCAAGTCTTTGTCTAACTTGCACAAGGAAATAAAGATGGCTAAGAAGGCACTCAGAAAGAGCCAAAGTTGGTTAAGAGGCTTAGTATATGCAAACATGTGGCTGAGCTGAAGGAGAGAATTTTGGAAATATTAGCTGAAAACCTCAAAGCATTTTTCATTTGTATCAGAGGCTGAGATAGTGCAAGATATAATCATATATGATTATTACATATGATAAAGGCTCAGTGATAACTGGGTTATCAGAACTGTTAGTAGGAATCCCCTCCTAGTTAATTCCAGAGGGGAAGAGTGCTAAATTATAATTTTAAGTGTTCATATTAATAATTCCGTTTTCAAATTATATAACATTTCATTTGATTCACTGTCAAATGTTGTACATAAAAAGTGATTCTGATTATCCCAACCTTCCAACAAATGACATCTCATAAAGAGAAAGGAACAGAGGAGAAAAGAAAACTACTGTACTTTCAAATCAGGAAAGGGTTGATGGTAGCAGTGAAAGCATTGAGAATTTAGAAATCTTCCTGGAGTCTTGGGGTTATGCTTTGATAGTGAAGAACCAAATTAATCAGGGGAACGACTTGCCTCCAGAAGTTATGGGTGCTCCAATACTGGAGTTTTTTAAGAAGAGATTGGACAGCCATTTGTCTGAAACAGCATAGGGTTTCCTGCTTGAGTAGGGGATTGGACTAGAAGACCTCGTCCCTTCCAACTCTGTTATTCCGTTATTCACATACAAAACTAATTCATGACCCCCCACACACAGGAGGACACACGCTGATTTTTGTCTCTGGTCAGTGGATAAGTGATCTAGGATTAGGGGAGATATTCAGCCCTTGTCATGGACAGATCACTTTCTCTTACAGCTAGACTTTCGCACCGCATCCCCACACCGCAGGGAGGCAGAACCGGACATAGTCAAATGGTTCTGCCCCAGGCGCCTGATGGACCCGGAAAGGTTCTAGAGGGAGCTTGGGCCAATTCCTGAGTCCTTGACCCATGCCGCGCCCTTGTGGATGCATGGAATAGTGCTGCCACCGGGGCCTTGGACCGCGTCATGCCTTTGCGGCCTCTCACCCGGCGCCGAACCGTCCTGGCTCCTTGGTTTACTGAGGAGCTGAGGGCGATGAAGCGCCAGAGGAGACACCTAGAGAGTAGTTGGAGGAAGACCTGCTCCGACACTGACCGGACACAGGTGAGGTCTTATTTGAAGACCTACCTGATGGCGATCAGGGTGGCAAAGTGGAACCATCTTGCCGCCCTCATTGCATCTGCAGATAGCCGCCCAGCCGCTTTGTTCAGGGTGGTCTGCTCCCTGACT
>JANHFK010003323.1:43579-62370 GCA_036250565.1 Sibynophis collaris | reverse complement strand
ACCTCCAAGGTCCTTTCCAACTCTATTCTGATTGAGTGATTGATTCTTTTAGGTCAACGAAATAATATACCTTCCTCTTCAAAAGTACAGGAAATAGCAATTTGTTAATCAAAATCTTAATCAGAATAGAACAAGTACTTCAGATAGTCTAGAAAAAAATATACTGAAATTGTGGAAAGCCCATTCTGATTGGGTAGAGTATATTTCCTCATTGTACCTTAGCAATTCCACCTTTGGCAATCACTATTTAAATTCAAGTTCCAGATCGGAGCCAACTATTTTTTAAAACAAATTAAGGTCAGTCAGGCAACTTCCAGAGCTCTAGATTGGGCCCTTCAAATGTTTTGCCCAGTCTCTATTCATTCCTTGAATATGATAGGATCGTAGTTTAAAATACTCTATCTGAAGAGTAGAAATATTTTGATACAGAGAAATGGAGCTTTTCTATAAACTATTTCTCACTCAAGGAAATAACAGTGCTGCAGAACTGCATGGGAGATGGCATGGGGGCTGAATTAAATGCAAAATCCAAACCATTGTTGCATAACCAAGGAATTAATAATTGGAGACACATAGGCAAATAAGGGACTTTCCAAAAGCTAGTGCCAAGTACTAATAGTAATGACTAGTGCAACAAACTTGCTTAGAAAATACATGCACTGGGAGAAAAATGACATAAGAACACACATGATCTCTACAGATATTTTTATTAGCCCGACTTAGCAGTATACACAAAGGGATGGAGGTCAGTTCAAATATAGCTCACTGTACTCCTGACCTGAATACTCACTTCCTTACTAGCCTCTGAATGGCCTTTCACCTTCAAGTGATTCCAAAGTGACTGAGAGTTCAGGATATCCTGTCTCTCAATTGGTACTAACCCTGGACCTCACTTAGCATCACCATCCCTTGCAGAGGACTTCTATGAATTTAAAACGCCAGTGAATCTGCCCTTTTCTTCTAAAGATGATCAAAAGAAGTGGGTTTTGATTGAAATGCAGAAGGTGGGAATGTAAGAATATAGGGCAGTTAAGTACATAAATTCAGGGGCAAATTTAAACCCCCCCAAAAAAAGATTAGTTTCAAAATTGGGGGGGAGAGGAGATAAAAGGAAGCACAGATAAGGTTTCAAACCTTATTTATAAAACTGATTTATTACAACATTGTGTATTTTCTGGGATAGACATTACTTCCACAATCTGCTTTACTGTTTTCACTCTGAGAGAGTACAGGTCATCTTCAGAGTATCGACTATATATTAGAAATTTTAAACAGATCTTCTACAGATGATTTTCTCAGAGAGGTTTATCAAGATCATACTTCTTAGGGAGCATGACATGTTATCTCAAACATTTAAAATACACTTTTCAACTTTTGGGGGGAGGGGCAGCGGGTGAAATCTACTTACCTTCGCTGTGCGCATGTGCAGATGGTTAAAAAACAGGACGTAATGATGTCCTGGCAGGTGGGCGGAGTCTCCCATTGCAAGTGCTACCCGTTCGTAGAACAGGATAGAACCGGGGGGGATTTCATCACTGGAGAGGGGATATCTGTTGCAGGTCTATTATTGTCCTTATAGACAACAATTTGCTCCCAAAGGTCTCCACCATCCATCTGCCACATTTAATTCATGAGATTATAATCTATCAGGCATCCGTTTCTACTATCCTGTTTATTTGCGACAGTATATAGTCCATATATAGACCCTAATATTATGGTCAAAATTCTCCTGGATTGCTTGATCACTTTTTGCCTAAGGATATTTTGTGATTGATCATGCTCACAATGGAAGCCATTCACTCACATACCCACAAAATTGCAATGTGCCCCATTTGAAAACAGATTACCTACCTTTTTAGCATGTTATATTTTTATTTGCACTACTTGTAAGAGTTGGCCCTGCAGCTCCTCCACCCCATCCCAGCCCTTGCAAAGAATGGGCTGAAACTAAGATAACTCCTCTTATCTAGGCTGCCTGGAATTCATACTCTTTCGACAGCCTTCGAAATATGGAGCAAGTCAACGCATCTGGAGGGTATCGTGTTGAGAAAAGCTGCATTGGATGCATTTAATCAACTGTAAAGAGAGAATTTAGCTTTTAAATATGTATTATACTTCATTAGCATTTTTGACTAGTGCTTGACTCTGGGGCAAAGCTCTTTTTGCTTAATGGAAGGCTGTAGAAACAAGCTCTTTAGGTCACCCACGAAGCTGTCTCTGATTCTTGCTTAAGGGCCCAACCCACCCATATTTCACTTTTCCTCGGCAAATGAGAGCAGCAGAGGGAAGCTAGAGAGTTATCTTAATTAGGATGTTTTACCTTCTGGGAAGATACACTTGAATGACTGACTGAATGACTGAACTTTCTTAAATCTTGGCTGCTAATTTTCAGAAGTTTTAATATTCAGCTTATTTTTCCCCTCCAAGTTTTCATAGCAGATTCTGTGTGCTTACATAGCTATTTCTGGAGTATAGTTGTTTATAGTATGTATGTATAAGTAATTATTTGCCCTTCCCCCTGTATTTTTAATGCAAGATTCTTTCCTTTTGTTCAGACGAGAGAAAGAAAAAGAACAACAACAAACAATTTAGTGGAGGAGAAATCTACCTATTTTACCATCCATATTTAATAAATACCAAGTGATTGCAATAGTATGAACAGTCCATGTGAGAAAGGAATGAAAAGGGTTCAAGGATTCAGACACAAAACTATTCAACAGGATATTGAGAAAAAAACCCTACATGTTTTATGTATGCTTTACCTCTTTAGCAGGGTTTTCATCCTACATATAGTAAATATGAATACAAATTCCTTTTAAGGAAGCTAGAAATTAGAGACTAGGAATTTAAATTGGAGAGGCTCAAATTCCACTCAGCTGCACAGCCACTAGGTGACTTTGGGCCAATCACTCTTTAATCCCAAATTACAGTACAGGTAATTCTGAATTTATGACCACATTTGAGCCCAAAATTTGACCTTTCTTGCTACAGTTGTTATGTGAATCACTGCAGTTGTTAAGCTTGAAACATGGTTATTAAATTAATCCGGCTTGTCAGAAGGTCACAAAAGGTGATCACATGACCCTGGAACACTGCAACCATCATAAATATGAGTCAGTTGCCAAGCATCTGAATTTTGATCACATGACCATGGGGATGTTGCAATGGTATAAGTGTGAAAATGACAATGTTGCTTTTTTCAGTGCCATTGTAACTTTAAATAGTCATTAAATGCTTTGCTGTATGTCGAGGATTATTTGATTATCTGAGAAGAGGTGGGGTATAAATACAATTAAATGATTAACCAATTAATTTCTAAAAGTTACAAAAAGACATTCCAATTGAATGTTTGAAAAAAATATTGAAAAAGTTCAAGAGAACTTGGCGGAATCGTGTGGCCTCCATGTACAGATTGGCTCATGGGGAGTTTCCCGCTTCACTAGTAGGAAGAGCAGTTGGTCAGTGGAATTAATTACCCAGAGGAGTGATGGGCTCACCTTCGCTAGATGTATCCAAGTGGAGGCTAAACAGCTATCTATCTGAGATGCTTTAATTTGGATTTATATTCTGAGCAAGGTGGCAAAATGCCTGTTCCATCCTTACGATTATATGATTCAAAGAATCAGCAGTTATGACCCTTGACCCTTAACCAACATATATTTGTATATGTCAAAGCATTAGGCTGTTTCGAATAACATTTTTCAAGACTGGCTGTTCAATCTCTCCCTCCTCCCACCCCACAATCCAATCTGCTGTACAGATGGAAGCTGTTCATTGCATAGTTTCAAAGGTTCTTGCTATTAAAAATGTATATTGCAAATTTAATTATGTCTGTTGTTTCTATCATGGCGGATTTAGAAAAAGCAACATATGAATGTGTCCTCTTCCTTTCAATTTTAAACAAAAACACCCTTCTTAGAACTTTAGAATTCTAAAACCTACCTCTGTTTTTATTATTTATGAGAACTACATTTAAGGTTCAAAAGAAATAGCCCGTTCAATCCTGTAATATATTTTTCTTATATATCAGCAAGCAAATTAGTAAATAAATGTTTCCTACAGTAAAACATTTTAGATATTTTTAAAAAGTTTTAAAAGAAACATCTACCTGGTTGTACTATGTATGAAATTACAGAGATATTTTTTTGGACAGGCTGCCCCATTTCCATCTGGCAGAATATGCTGTACTCCAAATATTCTTCAAGGGAACATCCTCATTCTAATTTAATCAAGTGCAAGCTGGAGTTCATGCCAGATGTTCAATCATGATTAATCCCTCTGTTAGGGATGGAGAACACAGGAAAGACAAGGAAGTAAGCAAACATTTGGCTATATCCCCCTTCATTTTAACTTCAACTGTCTTAAACTGAATAACAGCTAATTTTAGAATGAGTTTATTTTGTGGCTCGTCAGAATGATAAAGAGACCTCTGTGAGATGGAGACTTGATCTCCAAATTTTCCAGGTTAGCCTTATTTGACCTGGTCTCTTCCCAATCTGGTAGGGCTGATGGCCTTTGCTTCCTTGGAATTATGGAAATGATATCCAACTATCAGGGAGCAATCAGATTAGAAAAATATGTTATATCTCTTGCATAAAAGATATATGAAAATAAGAAGAGCTCAACCAGTCAGACCAAAAGCCCATCATTTGGTTTCCTCAGTGGCCAGCCACAAATCCAGTCATGAGTATGATAGTATTCTACTATTCATATTATCCAGCCTTTGCTAACACCTGCATTTCCCAGGATTCTTAGCCAGCCAACAGATCAGGATATATTACATTTGACAAGACTGTAATATAACTAGGTAACTGATCATTTGGTAGCCAATGCACCCTTCTTCCTTAAAAAAATGATCCCAGAAATATCAATACAGATGCTGTTGCCATGCTAAGGCTTATCTGAAAATTATAAGAGAAAGCAGCCTTACCAGATCTCTCTGTTCTGTTCCCAAATACTTAGAGAAACAGTGTCTTATGGGAACCAATATGCCTTTGTACATCTCTGTACTTCTTTCTCCTTACTCTATGTGACTTTAATATATTTAGATTCATATAATTAAATATTAATACATTAGAATCTGGCATGGTATAAAACAAAGCATGCAGCATTATGATAGTCATCTCAAGGCAGTTTACATGGAAATTTCTCTTATTATTATCTCCCCAATCACCCATCCCTCCCCTGTTCTTTCTTAGAACAGACATTACGAAGACAGTCAAATATACATTTCATTAGTCATGATGAATTTGCATCCAGTTTGTTTTAATATCTTCATTCTTTTCTTCTGCTTGCAGGACATTTTGAAATGAGACATATTAATAATAGAAATAGAGTACTCAAAGGGAATGTGTCTAGTATTTTCTCTGCTGTTTTTTGTTCGTTTAGTCAGAATCCATTTCAGGATGTTAAATTGCTGACAGAAAAAGTCCTATTTATTTATGCAAGCCCTGATTATAACATTTCTTATTTCAAAGGTTATAAAAGAAAGTGCAAAGCACTAGAGAAGGTATATCCAGGAGTGAAATCCAGCAGATTCTGACAGGTTCTGGAGAACTGGTAGCAGACATTTTGAGCAGTTTGGAGAACCAGTAGTGGAAATTTTGAGTAGTTCAGAGAACCGGCAAATACCACCTCTGGCTGGCCCCAGAGTGAGGTAGGAATGAGATTTTGCAATATCTTTCCCCTAGAGGTGGGGTGGGAATGGAGATTTTGCAGTATCTTTCCCCTGCCATGCCCAAGCCACACCCAACAAGCCACACCCACAGAACTGGTAGTAAAAAAAAATGGATTTCATCACTGGATGTATCCAATTCACAGCTCATGGGCTGCATGCAGCCCTGGACAGCTAGTAATGCAGCTCCACAAGATTGCAAAAACTATTTAAAAATAAAGAAAGTTTATTCATGAACTATATTATATATTTTATACGTAGTCCAATACAATTCCTTTTCACTTAATGCGGCCCAGGCAAGCCAAAAGGTTGGACAACCATTCACTAGAGCAAGGGGAAATCCAACTTCAAATACTAGAGAACTGACCATGTTTATGAATAATTTGGCAGAACATTCACCTTCTTTCTAATCTAAATAACATTGGTAGGTGCTATTACCTGCCTACTTTGTTTTGGAATGGAAAAATGGAATTAAAAAAGGTGGCAGTATTGTTTTTAGGATAAGCTGTATATTTACTTTTGAGTAAACAGTTTGTGTTTCATGTGTGTTGATTTATGGGACTAAATATATTTTAGTTTTGCAATACATTTCAAGAGACATTAAAGAAACATTTTGGCAGATTCTTAAGATTTCAACTGCAATGCTAATTCCTAAATTTGAAAGAAAGGAACATGTTCCTGTCTTTGTTTGGTAGCCAAGGACCAGGGTAATTTAATTTTATAAATATACATTGCATCACAGTTTTGTATCTAAGACCAATGACAGGGATCAGTTCCTTTCCCACATTCAGAACCACAAGCCAGAAAAAGAACTCAAAAGTATTTTCAATAAAGATAGAAAGGTAAAATATGAGCATCTCCCCAAAACTGGCCAGATATTGATCTAATACCTATTTTCCACTTTTCTGCCACTATTTGGGTGAGCTGGATGCCTAGTCTCTGCTATAGAGAATGGACTTTCCAAGCCCAATGTACCATTTTCCTAAGTGGTGCCAGCATATTCTACAGTGAGAAAAATGAATGCTATCTTTTAGAATGAGTTCTTACATCCAGAGAGCCCTTGTCATTGCTGGGCACTAATTTTGGACATCCTTCTTGCTAAAAGATGGGTCATTTGAGGATAAGAATTAAGCTTATAAATTTTAATAATGGATAAAAAAGAGAACTATGTGACAATTCTACCAAAATCTGCTAGGGAGATGAAGGTATAAAAAGGAGCCAAGCTGGCTGAGCTTCCAATGGGATGGAATGCAACATTACTGTTTACATTGTGCACTATTTTCGTATAGGCCTTGATAGGCCTATAGATCAAACTGGTGAGACTTTGCAGCTTAAGTGGAGTTGTCAGAAAAGAAATCAGGAAAGCATCTGAAACTCAGAGCTCCTCTGTTCTCAGATTTTGCTGGGTCACTGATCTTTCTGTACTTGGGTTTTGGCACTGAAGCAGAAGGAAAGGAGGATCACCTTCTGGACTTATTGAAAAATTGGATTCACCTTGGCCATAAATATTAAGTCTAGGTGTAGAATGATGATGTTGGGGGCTAAATGGATGATTCATTCAAAGTCTAGAAAGGGATATGTGTCAGGGCTGGAGTACTGCACTAGCTGGAGGTCCCATAATGGATACCAGTAAAGTGTAGATAGACTTTGTAGATAATTTTTTCTTAGGACTCTCATAGTAAAGATAAGCCAAGACAAGTTTGTTGCTCCCCAGTGTTAGGTCCAAGCAGAGCTAAAAATCCTGCATGCATAGAATTTTATCCTTATAAACTCACCTATAGAAACACTCTGTGTGTGTATTTTAAATGAAGGCTGATCACATTAGATTATACCGGTATAAGCAAATAATACTCTGCTTAAGCATGCTTAAACTATGGAATTGCTTTCATGTCCTAGTTACATTCAATGGCCAGCATCTCCATCACAGACTTCCCATCATCCAAAATTCTCCAATGAGCATGGAATTCTGGAGGGGGTTAAATGTTTCTGAAGGTAGTGCTAAGTCCCTTGGTGGTAGCCCTGGCCTCAGAAATTTCCTGTGGGAAAGGTATATTGGGAAGATACCCTCAGGCACCTGGGAGCCTGGAGCCTAGGACTTCTACAGTGATGAGTTCTTATAACTAACCAATAATGGCTTCTTTGCCACCTCTGCATGTGGCAAAGCTACTAGTCACAGAGAACATGCCTGCTGACAATGGTTCTTAAGTCCATGGGGAATGGATTAGATTCATTTAGGCCTATTCTTGCAGGCATTCCTGGGCAGTTGTGGAAAATGTGTTATCTGAAAAAAAACCTGGTGGATTCACAATCTGGCTATTAGTCTTTTTCCTCATTTAAAGGCAATTTCCCGCTTCTTATCCCAGCCTACAATTGATTTGATTCTGAGTGGAACATCTAAATTATATGCCACATAAATGTTTTTATCCACTTGGTGACAGACTTTTTGCCTTAAAATGTTGAGCAAATTGCCATTCCATACAGTGAATAGTTGGATGGGAGTTGGTAAGATATGGAATGGCATTGCTTCCCCTTTCTCATTCCCCTCATGAAGTGACCTTGCTAGAGAATGTCCCAGGTATTTCTTGCCTTTTGCCTCCCTTGTGGGCATGAACAATTAGAGGAGCATGCTGATGAATCTAGTATCCTCTTCATCTTCTACTGCCAGAAGTTCCAGAAAAGGGCATTTGAAAGGCTATCCCATGCTCACATGCTTTGGGTATCTACACAATCTGGATTAAAGTTGGCTTTCCAAAAGGCAAAGTCTAATCTACTTCAAACTTTGGAATAATGTTCAATATGTTTATAAACAGAAACAAAAAAAATTCAAAGCTAGGATTTATTAAAATGTTTTTATTAGCAAGTTTTCACTGGAAAGTTCAGGGTGTGCTAATAGAGTAGGCACATGGGCTTCAGTGTTTGGCACATGACATTCAACAGAATTGCACTTTCTTGTTATGGTTCGGCTACAATACTCTAAATTTTCAGAGCAAGACTCAGGGTCAGCCTCTCTTGTAACATTTTCTAAATGCTTCTGCTCATTTTGATTCTTTGCTTCTATCCCTGGAGCAGTTTGGGGCAAACCTTGGACGCCCTCCATTTGAGCTTGCTTGTTTGGCTTAGATGCGGAAGTTTGATTTTCATTCCCATTCACTTCAGTGATAGTTTTGTCTCCTTTGGATCTGTAGTTACTACACAGCCCTATTTGATTGTTAGACAATCTTTGTTCTGTTTCAGACAGAGGTTTTGTAAGCGATCCAGAACTTTTGCAGAGAGAGGAGGATGAACCTATTTCATTTGGAAGAATTGCTGAGCTCTCTTCAGTGTCTGGAGGACTGTGGGACTGAAAATGAGGCACTGAGCGGAGAAAAACATTGGGGGGAAGAGACGTTTGAAGCAAGGGTCTTTGGAACCTGCCCTCTAGACAACTACAGTGGAGAACATGCTGGACAGTATTCACATAACCATCAGAAGAATGAAGCAAGGCACTGATGGGAACTAGGGAGTTCTGGACTATGTTTCCAGGTGAATGAGAGCAGCGATAGCATAATGTTTCATTTCTATGTTGATGCAAATGGGAGCATTTCATGTCTGTATGCTGCTGTGGCTCTAAACAATGACATTGTTCGTTTTGACTCAACAAATGGCAAGTGGGATCCTGCTCACCCAAGGATGACACTGCTGGACCTGATTCATGGTTAATGTTTACATTCAATTCTGTGTTGTATGTCAAGTGATGAGTGTGTGGGTTTGACAGCCTGCCATTGAAGAGCTCAGGGCAAATGTGCATTTCTTCACAGGTTCTCTTCTCCGCTGCAGTATCATTGCCGGTGCGGCCTGCTAATGGCTGTAACTCATAGTGCTCATGTTCTTCTTCTACATCTGCTTTCTGAGGTCTTGAATCAAGCTGGTATTTATTGGCAGACTGCTTTTTATTTTGTTCTCCATCTCCTTGGCCTCCTGACAACGCCTGGGAGAAAGCACTACACCGTAGTCTTTTGGGCAGAGGAATCTGGCCAAATGTTCCTTGGGGTCCCAGACAGCGGCACATACACTGGAAAAAGAAAGTTGCAAATGCCCAACTAATGCACATTATGAGCATCATAAAGGTGCCAAGTTGTGTATAGGCTAAAACCGTAGAAGGCATCATCATTGCTCCAGCTACAAATGTAGTCAATGCAGCCATAGCAATTGCTGAGCCCATGCGGCTTAGAGAAAATATGACTTTCCCTTCTCGATCGGGATCTGGAGCCAAGCGGTAAGCAACGCCATAATGGACAGCAAAGTCCACAGATAAGCCAACTGCCACAGAAATGGTAACGGACTCCAAGACGTTTAGCTCCCAACCCAGCAGAACCAGGGATCCAACTGTGACAAAAATAGTTCCTGCTATTGAGACTATTGCATAGAGACTAATTATAATATTCCATGTGGTAAGCAGCATTACACTGAATGCAACAGTGACAGAAAGACCCATGGCAATTAAAGTACCATCAGAGAGACTATCTTGGAGATCATAAAACTCTAGATTACTCACAAACCAGCCACCACTTAAACCTTCTGGAGCAGAAACGAGCTCCTCTGAAATCCAGGTGTCCACCTCTTGATAGAACGTATGCATCTTCTCATAGGCCAAGGTGAAAAGGTAGGTGCTTTGGAACTCTAGTACCACTGCTCTGATGGTATCATTTATATCAAAGCGAGGGCCAGGAGTTTTGCTATCTAAATGGTAGCCTGTGCTTCTTTCAAGTTCCATGATGGCCCTCTTGATGCATAACTCAAAGACCTCCTGCTTGTAGGGGAAGCTCCAGTGGCTACAACAGGGATAAAGAGCTAACTCATCACAGTCCTGATTTTCCATCCACTGCTTAAATGTCTCAATAAAGCAGCTCGTGAAATCTTGCTCTTCTGTTTGGTAATAAAATGTCTGATTCCTCAGTTTCTGACAAAACTTTAAAATCCAAAGCTGTGAATCTGGGCTTGCAATATTGAAAGTACTGTCCAGCTTCAGCTTGCCTTTGCTTTTAGGATTTAAGGGATCCCCGTTATCCTCAGGAGAGACCCCCCAGATAATAGTGATGGGCATGTGAAGCTCCTCTCCATGATGGACCCGTTCAAACATGAAAAGCTTCTTGAATTCAGCATCATAGCGCTCAAAAGGATGGGAAGACCGGAACACTTGAAACTCGGCTAGTTCCAAAGAGGGTAGCTTCATCTTTGGATTTATGCACACAATATATGCTCCCCCAACTGTTAAGGCTAGGAACCAGACCAACCAAATATATCGGAATTTTATCACAATGCATGGCAACACTTTTTCAAAAAATATCCTAGATGCTTCTGAGATTGCAAAAAATACTTTACGGACCACTTGGCCCAGCACTGTCCAGCAGCTTTTGCTATTGTATACTCTTGCCTGTGGCTTTACAAAGCAACTAAAAATATTGAGGAGATACCGTTCGTGTAAGACCACAACTGCGGGCAACCATGTCACCATCAGGATATAATTCACTAAAATGGCAGTGCCAGCATAAACACCAAAACACCTGATTGCTGTAATATTGCTGACATAATTAGCATAGAAGGCAGCAGCAGTAGTAAAACTAGTAACGAACATGGAAAGAGCTGCATGTTGCAAAGTGATGCTCATGGTTTCCGAAGTGGCAGCATGCGACTTGTCAAATTTTGTGTAGCTCCACACATCACACAAGACAAAAGCGTCATCGGCTCCAATACCCACAAGAATAATCAGTGCAGTAAGGTTCATAAAGGGGAAAAACTCAAAATTAAATACAACCCGATAGAGAAAGTAAGAAACAATTAAGGAGCTAATGATTGCAAACATGGTCATCAGTGTGATAAACAAGGACTTGGTATAGAAGCACATCACCAACAGAACAATCACTATGGCTATAGCAGGATACACAGTATCCATTAATAGATAGTCCTGGAATAAGCTGTGCTTTATTCCAAACTCAATCCCTGTGATGAGGGTGATTCCATCAGACGAGTTCCAGTTCTCAAAATTATCTAAATAGATATTCATCATACTGTCTCCCTTTTCAGTAGGTAGAAAAAGCATACTATATTTTAAAGCTGGTAAGCCGTGGTCCAAGGTCTTTGGGCTTAGAAAATCTTTGTCCAGTATATAGTGAAGTATCTGGTAAACAGCATTGTACTTGGTACATTTGCGTGGCACATTTGTACACTTGAGCTGGTCTTTCCTTCTGGCTGCCGTATCCCAGCAATCTGGCCCAAGGGTCCCATTATAATAATATTTGGCACATGTGCGGAGCAGCTTCAAAGTATGAGAAACATCTCTCTCCACTATTTCTTGACATGATGATCTGTTATTTAAAATGGCAATATAATTGCCTAATGTCCAGCTGGGACAGCACGAAGCAGCAGTGGTCCTCTGGCAGAGATCCCCAAACTGAGCATGGGATCGTATCTGTGGGAAGAAGAAAACGGAGAGTTATAACTGAATACCAATGTTAAATGACCAGTCGTGGTGTTACATGGAGATACCATCATGTGCTTATAACTACTTCTGTTGTTGCTGCTTGTTCCCTAGACTAATTATTTTCTAGACCAACTGTAGTTTCTGAATTCTCTTTTAGGCAGCCCCATGTAGAGTAAAATTGCAATATTCCAAACAGGAGATAATCAAGTTATGAGCGATCATCAGCAAGGCATCACAATCCAGGAATGGGTGCAAATGGCACACAAGATGAAGTTGCGCAAAGGCTCTCTTGGCCATGGCTCATCCTCAAGGAAGAGCTGCATACCAGTTTTGTCTGAGGGAGTGAAACCCCATCCAGTGTGGAAGGGTGGAAGTCACTGGATCTAAACACCTCAGCCATCTGTTCTTGCTTAGATTAAATCTGTTCACTCCTACAATCTCCAGATACTGGGAGAGATCCTTGATGGGCCCTGCAATTGTGTGATTCCCTTTTGCAATCTTCCCTGCCGCTTCTCCAGAAAGTCAGTGGGGAAGCCATCTGGGAAGGCGGCAAGCTGCTACTGGCTACCAAGAAGATTTCCTCTGGTTGTTGGTAGATGGCTGAAAAAAGTCTGTTCTGAAATCCAAGCAGGATTTTAGCATAGCATGTGCTAAAGATGTGTTTGTAGCCAGCCTCTAGTATGCAGAACAAGTCCTCTGTCTCTGGCTGCAAATGCTCAATGCTGCAAATGCTCCATGCCAAAATCCTTGGATTTTAGGATGGACATTTTTCAGTCAACCCCCAGAGACAAGAACACAAGATGATTAGATCAGTTGATACAGATTTGTCCTTTAGGTATAATGAAGAAGTATATTGACTAATTATGCTTATCCAAGAGCAAACTTCATTTGGGGGTTGAACCAACTCTCTTCATTTTATTTTATGAAGAAAAATCAGATTGATATGAACATAGCAGACAAAATTGATTATAGTTTCTACTGCACAAAATCAAGAACAGGCTGTAATGCTTTCAGGATGCCTGGAGGCTGAGCTCACAGCTTATGTAAAATTTGTAGCTGTCAAACTCCAGAGACAATTCTGACAAATTTGCCCAAATTATAGCCAATATGCAGAAACCTCTCAGCCTTTGAAATGGGCATTCATGCCATTTTCTATTCTCAATCTTGCAGGGAAAAGCTCTAGAGAGGTTCCTCTGCCTAGTTAAGTAACTCCTCCATTTGTTTCAAGGGTCAGTACTGTCATTATTGTTTGTACCCAGGTCAAACGCTGGAAGGTCAACTTGATCAAATGGGATTCTTCTACTAAATTGCAGATCTTCAAACATGGTAAGAAGTAGACTATACACCATTCTCCATTTGTCCTTTATTAAGATAGCCATCATAGGATCATGATGGCGAACCTATAGCATGCATGCCCGAAATGGCACGAGGAGCCATTTTACCTGGCATGTGCGGCATCACACGTTTCTCTTCCGGGGTTTGGGCATGTGGCCAAAGGCATCTGGTCTTTGGGCATGTGGTAGTGCCGGAAACCGGAAGAGCTGGTCTTCCATTTTCCAGCATGAGCATGCGTGCCCACCAGTTGACTGGCGTGTGCGCATGCGTGGCAGTAACTGGAAACCGGAACTATCTTATCTGGTGTGCGCATGCCCCCTGGGCAGTTCCTCTTCCTGGTCACGGCCCTGACAAGCATGCACACTCCCTTT
This sequence comes from Sibynophis collaris, assembly GCA_036250565.1. Lineage (NCBI taxonomy): Eukaryota > Metazoa > Chordata > Lepidosauria > Squamata > Sibynophiidae > Sibynophis > Sibynophis collaris. Next base: position 48,530 of record JANHFK010003323.1, on the reverse strand, counting down.
TCGGTGTCAAAAAGGTTCCTCATCACTGTCCTAGGACATTCCTGGGGCCAACTCATGAGCACTGAAATGTGCACAAAAATGGGTGAAACAACTTGAACAGACATAAGAATCTTCCTACATAAATAATTTAGAAGGCTGCAGCATTCCATTAATTGGGCTGACATTAATATATTACGTAATGGAATTTTAATATATTTCTTTGGTTTATTAACCAAATTTTCCTTCTTGGTTGGAATGCATAACAAAAAGCCAATATTGATATAGTCTGTGTACTTCCCAAAACTACTAGCAGTTTTATTTATATTGATTGAATTATACATCTGCTTAAGCATTTCTAAGCCAAGTGTATTTCAATAAGTTCACTGCAAACCTCGCTTCTCAATTGCAATTGTTTTATAGCATGCGCATACATACATAAACAGGATTTTGACTAACACTGCCTGGATATTATAACAGATTTAGTATGGCCTTATTATTGTTAAACAAATTTAGAACAAGAAATCACCTCACATTCCAAGAAGAAAAGGATAATTTAGTGTTGATTGTTTCCAGATAAAAATATCAATCAAGCTTAGCAGAAAAAAATGAGCAACCTAATAAAAACAAAGTAGTGGAATACTATATTCTTATTTTTCATGGCAGAGCTCAGATTTATAAGGAATACGCAGCATGTAAGCCCTGTAGGGTCACCCAGACAACAGAGGAAAAGAAGATTATGTGCTTCAATTATTCAAATTCAGGCTGAGATGATGCTCTTTCTGCTATTCTTCAGCACATTAGAGGCTGTCCATCTTTGCTGCTAAAGTCACCTTCACTGAAGATAAAGATGGATTAACTGCTCATACTTGGAAGATCAGACTTAGCCTGGAACTTATCAAATGCCTTCTTAAAAACAGCCTTTAGAAAAGATGGCCAGGGTCTATTTTATTGCTTGATCAAAAGGCATTTGCACAAGCTGGGCTTGAAGTATCAGCAGGATGTTTTCCACTTGTCTGGGAACTTCTAAAGAAAACACAGCACTTATATTATTTGGAAATGTTTTTCAGATTTCTTATTCATACCACATGGATTTGCTTAGTAAAGAAAACTTGTGTACTGCAGAGAGCTTTGAGGGTACTGTAAATCTAGAGCACATATTCCTCTCATATGTGAATTATGCACCCATGTCTCCCAAAATCCTCTCAACATTTTCTCATAAGTGAATCAGAAGAGAAGATTCATAATGGCAGGCCGCCCGTCCTTCTAGAAGACAGTTGTCTTCCATTTATTCTGTTGCCCTTTGAACTAACCCTGTTATCCCTAACCTGAAGAAATATTTCAAACTGGGCAGGGTGTTTTAAATAGGTAGGTAATATTTAATTCCTAATTAGCCATGCCATATATGGCACTACCATTAAGCCTATGTGGGTGCCATATGTGAATCAGTTGCAGGCTACAAGCCTCAGAACAAGAAAACCAGATGGTTGGAGTTGATACAGCATGCCCAAGACAATTTGTGCTTATTTATTAGTTAATAAATTGCTTAACAATTTAGCTTTTTTCCTCTCTCTTACGGTCATGTTGGGAATACATAATCAAAATTCACTTTAATAGAGGAAAGAGAAAAAACCTTAAAGTAGACTTAAAGTTGAAACTAGTCAAACCATTACAGCAATGCAGCTTGCTTTGACTGGAACAGACAGCAGTGACTTCAGTACAAAAAACCTCAAATCTCTGTACACTAAGAGTATGCATTGGAAGGAGATATGGACTCCAGCCAAGAAGACCTTTTCCTAATAAAGATCAAAGATGAATGAAGACGTACATTTCTCATTATTATCCAAATGGCAGCAGTTAAAAAAACCAGAAGTTTGCAGTTTAGCACAGCAGTTTTCTAAACATAACATTCAGTCAAAGAGACCATAACACTTCAATATGATTTAGACACTATAAAAAAGATAATAAACAAAATGAAGTGAGCCTTTTAGAACCATATATTTTCCTAAAAGGAAGTCATGTATCTTCATATGTGGGCAATTTTGCTACTTTACATAGAGATAAATCATCTTAACAGCTGTCACCTGGCATAAAAACATTCCATGTGATTCAGTTGAGACCTTTCTGGAAACTTTATAAAAACCACAATAACAACCAAAGTAATTGTCTATAGTATAATTGATATTAATATAATATAAAATGAAAAATGAAATATCTTATTTCAAAAGTAGAAAGTTAAGGAGCTGAGAACATTTTAATAATATCTTAATTAACGTACAGTGTAATCAATGACTGTGATAAAGAATTGACTGAACATAGCAACCAATCTGTGAACTCATGGACGATTATGAAAAATCTGGGACAAATAAAAATGTTATCTCTTACCCAATTCCTTCATCTAGAACCATGAAACTAAATATTAATTACCTCTCCAACATCTTAATTGGCTTCTTTTCTTGCACTGTCGACATAATACCATAATCATCTTTTTTTCCTCTTCCCCACCAATTCTGCCAACATCCCTATTTTCTAAATTGCTTGCTGAGAATTAGCAAACAGTGGCTCCTTGTCGAAACATACTAGTCACTGTGCTCCCAAGGAGTGTCAGACTCAGACATCATTGCAAATACATGCATATGAACGCTGGTCTTTCATTTCGACAGAGATCCTGCATCAGTTAAGGCCATTAGTTAAAACCAGACCTCAGTCTCAGCTACGGGCAAAGTTAACATCTACCACATGGCAAAAGAGCTCATGACGTCCCTGAAGCAGCCTGTTACTTTTTACGTTCTGGTTTCTTTGGGGAATTTTTAAAAAGCTGCAACTATTTGGATGATGGAAAACATTTTCTCCTGCTCAGAACCAATCAATCAAGACCAGACTGTCTTTTTTCATCTCTGGGTGCAAAGAAAACTTTCCTTTCTCAGAGCATAGATGCATATTTGTATATGCACATCAATTGCTATACATATGTTTGAGTTCTTATACCAACCATATAGATGTAGTCAATCAGCAAGAGAATCATGCTGAATTATGCAGATGAACTATTTTAAAAGGCAAAGAAGTGTTTTCTGCTGAGTTTTGGAGAAGAGATGGCAAAGTGGAGAGGAGTGAAATCCTGCTTTGAAAATCTGAACTAATTCTTGTTCCTACATCAACATTGCCTCAAACAAACTCTGGAGAATCTATCCCAAAAGAAATGGATAGCATTGTTGGGACTGAAAGGGGTCTGCAAAGAAATATCAGGCAGTAGTATTACATGCTTGCCAGCAGCTTACTCTGCAGCATGTCAGCAGCTGACTAATGATTAAGACAAGAGATCAACATTTCAAATGTACATTCCACATTGAAGTTAATACTTTTACCTACCCGCATATTTTCCACATTGCACATTGACTTTATGGCTGGTAAATTCCACAAATCATCTCCACTTGCTGATGCAAACACCACTCGGGAGTAACGATCATCTGAAATTGTGGTTAATATATTGTGAAGATCACAGACATGACAGAACTCTGGAATTAATGGAAGTCAATACAATGGGGCAGATAGAAGAGTGGGCCACAGGATCTCTGAGCAGTAACCAATTTTTAGCCTAATGTACCTTGTAGGATTATATGAAACTAAAATGGAGAGGGAGCATCATGTTCACCCCCTCCCCCTCCCCCTAAAAATATTTTTCTAAAACATATTTCCAAGTAGAAATCTACAGTATCATTTTTGTACCACTTATGATAAAAAAGGAAATGCAAAAGATATTAGGGGTGACAAAGGCCATTTAGACCAATCCCCTGCTTGGTGCAGGGATCCAAATTAAAGTGCCCTCAGCAGACGGTTGCCACTGCACAAATGGTATTATTACAATCTCAATACTGAAATGCATTTAGCTTAGTCCATAGAAGCCAGCATTCTTTTTCTCAGACAGAAAAGACCAATTCCTGGGAAATGAAAAATTGTAAATAAAGAGATTTATTCAGTCAAATTCGTTATGCTTGCAAATATAAAGCCAATTTTATTTTACAGCTGAAATATTAATCAACTCACTTGGAATGTCACAGAAAAAGCTGTCCTTCTGGAAATTCCAGTCCGCCTCCCTCTTTTCTCTTTCATAGTGATCGTCAGACCATCTGCCATCTTGATGACTATCGAGAACAATTTTTAAAAGAGATGATAAATTTCAAATAGTCATTGTTATTCCAATAATACATAGATTTCTAAATCAGAGAAAAGCAACCAAACAAAATGCAGACTGAGGAGTTCTGGAAAGTTGTCAAACTGGAGAAGGTTATCCTAAATCAAAAGATCAAACACTAATGCAGGTTGCATTCAAACTTACTATAAAACGGAATGCATAGTCATTCGACTATTATAAAATTTGAAAGAAAAAGTTGACAATTATATGAGAAATGTAGAAACATTACAAAATGGCAAAAACAGGAAAAATATTTATTAAACATTTGTTATTCAAACATTTGGAGGACAAGTGGCACTATGCACCAATAGCTGATAATTTGATTGAAAGCCTTTACCTCTTAGCCTGCTCGTCTGCATATTTAAATGGGTAGTTTGCTAAAGTCGCTTTGTAACCTGTATTTTTCACCATGTTATTCCAAGTGACCAGTCTCTGCCCAATAGCAGTTCCTCTTGGTTCAAAACCCTGCAGCAAAATATTTATGAATTTTTTTAATGCATGACATTCTTTCACTGAACAGGCAGACAGAAATTAAAATGGAAGAATTGTATTAAAAATTTCTTTTCTATAGATAACACTTAAATTGGTTCATATTCTGATGACAGAATGACACAAGTTGAAACATAACCTTCCATAGCTTGACTTAGCCAGCATCTCCATGTTACTATGCATCCCAATTCTCAAGAGCCAGTGGCAGCAAATGAAAGCTGAGCCTTGGTAGTACAGTGGTCTAAACACCCTGTTATTAACACCAGCTGCCTGCAATTACTGCAGGTTCGAATC
>JANHFK010003323.1:25500-37773 GCA_036250565.1 Sibynophis collaris | reverse complement strand
TGCTTAGCGCATTGTAAGCTGCCCTGAGTCTCCGGAGAAGGGCGGCATATAAATCAAATAAATAAATAAATAAATAAATAAACCATTCCTTAGAAAGATTATTTTTGTTGTATGTTAAAGTTTGCATAAAGGTTGTTTTCAGAGCAAAAACAAACTCCAGCATTCATATTCTCTGAATTCTGCCGTTTATATTCTGAACTCAGTCTTCTCTCTCTCTCTCTCTCTCTCTCCCTCAACCCAATTTACACATTACTATGGAATGAAATTAAAGTTCGCTGCCAGTTTTGCCTCTGAAGCACTACTTCAATTTATTAACAGAATTTTCTTTCTTCTTAATGAATTCATGTTTGTCCTATCAGATCCCATACATACAATGGAGAAAGATGAGGCGCAAATTGCCAAACTAATCTATATTCTAGAGGGAGACGGCTGCAGCATAATTATTTGTATAAGAAAAGATTTAGGCCTTATTAACCTGGATACTGGTGTACTTTCTTAATGGGAGATCAGGTTTTGTATTTTAATACTGGCCTTCAAACGCCAGCATTTTCTGCCACACAGGCAGGGGTGAAATCTACTTACCTTTCCTACCGGTTCGGAAGTACGTGCTCTGTGCGCGCGTGTTTCACTCTCACCATTGTCACGCCCGATTTTTGACCCTCTGCGTATGTGCATAAGGCTCTGCGCATGCGCAGAGGGTGAAAAACCAGGAAGTAATAACATCTGGGCGGATGGGCGAACCCTCACGCTGCCACTGTTACCAGTTCGCCAAACCACGCACCACCGCCACCGGCATGCACGAGCCGGACAGAATTGGCAGGATTTTACCACTGCACATAGGAGATGTTCTTACACAAATCACCTTGAAAGCTGTTTGGGGATGGAAAATTATATGCAATGAGGCACCATGAGAAAGCTCCCAAAAGACTCCAAAGAAAGCCATGTGAGAATAAGGGGGGAACTGACTAGAACCCTTATCCCCATACATATTGTGGCCTATTGACCAACTGTGCTGCCAAACTTCTGCTCTGTAATTATAGAAATCAATATTACAATGGAAATCATATGAAATATAGTGCCATCCCTAAAGTGGGGTAACTTTATCAGAATGTTTGGGCAATAATATGGAAGTATTTGGCTACTGCTTTCTGGGATGTTTTATGGATTTTGCAGTTTAATTTACAGTCCTCAGATTTTTTGATGGTCTTCCAAGTACTAAGTACTAACCCAAGTACTAGGGTGGTCTGATATTTAGTTCTTTGGAGATCAGCCAGGTTTGACAACGTATTGCCTCACTTAAAGAGACAGACTACTATTTGCTCTAAGAAAAGCAAGCTTCCTTCCTCCCTTAAAAAAAAGAAAAGAAAAAAGAACCAACCAAGTCAACCTAGGCACAAGGCATGGCCCTGCAAGGTCACCTTTGCCCACTAAAAATAATAATTAAAACCTGCTCTAGCATAAAAGAAGAGGTTTTGGAAGCGCCAGTGATACATGGGAGATGTATTAATAATGAATTATAAAAATGTATCAATGAAAAGATATAAACTGTATGACCCAGGTGGTTATGGTTAGTCAGGCCTCCAGAGAGTTCTCTATTACTCTTAGGAGTAATGGTTAAACAAATGGCCCTCCACCGACCAGTAAAGCTCCACCCTCAGTCCCCCAAACAACAGCCCATAGATTACCTGGCAGGTCCACAAGGCAAAAATCCAGGCATAAGACAAAGGCAGTTTCGAAGGCAAAGTCCAAGGCTAGAGCAAGACAAGAATAGTCCTCAAAGGCAAAGCAGCCCTTGAAGCAAGGCAAAAGCAGTCCTCAAAGCCAGGGGAGTGTAATCCGAAACAAACACTTGTTCCTGGCAAAAGCCCCTCCTCACGGCGTCTCCTTAAATTCTACTCTCCAGGTGAACTTCAGGAGGAGGGGAGGGGCACCCTCCTCCCAAATAGTCAGTTTGCATTGTGTTGACTCTGCCTCCTCTCCATTCTCCGTACTTGAGGATAGCAATAGCACTTAGACTTATACACCGCTTCATAGTCCTTTTACAGTCCTCTCTAAGTGGTTTACAAAGTCAGCATATCGCCCCCAACAATCTGGGTCCTAATTTTACCCTCCTCGGAAGAATGGAAGGCGGAGTCAACCTTGAGCTGATGAGATTTGAACTGCTGAACTGCAGCTATCAGTCAGCTGAAGTAGCATGCAGTACTGAACTCTAACCACTGCGCCACCTCCAAGGATCAACCGGGGAAAGCATTTGCTCATTTCTGGAGCTCCGCCGTTCTTCTGCTCCACTGCCCTTTCCATCTCCTCCCCACTTCCTGGTCAGCCTGCACCCTCTCTTCATCTCTGCCTACTTTTGCGAGGCATGAGGGATCTGGGACTGCCTCGTCCTCATCCCCAGGTCATTCCTCATGGGCCATAGGGACTGCGTCATCCCTCTCTGTCGGCCCAGGCTCCCATTCCTCCTCTGCCTCAGACCCTGGCTACTTCCATAGAAGTATTTAAAAAACAAAGGCCTCATCTAATTATTGCATCATAGCTGTCCTCATTTAAAAAAATTTAATCAGATCCAAAGTTTTGGTCCATTTAATTCATTCTGCAATAAAAGTGCATATACATCCTTATTCATTACAATTTAATTTGATACATATAGCTTTCAATGATTATGATAAGCCAGGTATCACACCAACAGAACAACAGAATAAAACCTCTTGTACTTTCCCCACTTAGCACCTCTTTTCATACCCTTTCAAAAACCATTTTTCTCACATGGTTCTGTTGTCCTAGATCAGCCACTGCCTAAATAAAACACGGCATGCTAAATTAAATTAATTGCAAGTTCAGAGCTGTTTAGATTCTCAAAAATGTACTCCAACTCTGTTGGAATCTGTATCTTGCTGGTATTGCTTCCATTCTTATCCAAGGTTTTATTAGTTCTTCTTCCCCATATGGTATCTTGCTTAAAGCCTGCATTCCTGACGATGAAACAATTTGTTTTCATTCCTATTACTGGACTTAACCTTAGAGGTGCTATTCTTAAATTTCTCTATATACAACTGCAAGGTATAAAATTGTTTTCCTCTGGCAGCCTTGAAATATTAGGACCATTAACCTCTGGCATAAGGGATTAATAATAAATGGATGAAACCTTGCTGAGATTGAAAGAACTGAGTGCTTAGATTTTGTACCAAATAGAGTTTATTAGAAATCTTTCAGAAGATAGAGAGCTAATCTTACCTTTCGATGACTAGTTATGAAAGGATCATTAGATAATAATATTATTAACACTATTTCTATTTATGGGTCCCCCTGTCCACAGGACACTTATATTGTTTGTCTGACAATACTTCTTGCTCTTGGACTCTAAAATTTTATTTCTGAGGGGAAAAAAACCACCCATGGAAATTGATTATCTGGGAGTTAAAACATACCTGTCAATTCTCAAGTTACAAAGGTAACTTTGTTTAAAGTGAACTCAAGCCCTATGGAGTCTTCTCGTAGGTGACATCATCCTGACCACATATAGCATGAATATGGGGGGAGGGGAATCTCACAGCACATAACAAGGATCTCACCCAAGCAACAAACTGAGAATCCAGAGTTTCTGTTTGGATCTGTCCAGACAACTTGTTTTCCTGCAGATCTTCCATGTTGTATGTACAAATATGGCAGGGACTGTGGCATAGCAATCAGGAGAGAAGAGTTATACTCAATAAGTTTGAATATGGTTTCTGTGTAAATAGTTGAAATCATAGGCTCAATTTGAGCATTATGATATTATGGAGTTTTGCTGACTTTTTGTGTACAAATAAAAAAAAATGAACATGATTTATGGCTTTGCTAATTAGACAGACTACAAAGAAGAGTATTATGATTTAACTTTAGAGAGCTGTTAAAATATATAATATAGTTGCTGTGAACAATATCATAAGCCACTTTGTATCTTTTTTCTTTTATTTTTCTTAAATCTTTTTCTTTCTTTTTTCTTTCTCTTTGCTTTTTTTCTTTTTTCTTCCTTATTTTACATTCGTTTGTATTAGCTTTTAATCTTTCAAAACAGTTAATAAAAAGTATATTCAGGAAAGCAAAGATGTTTTATAGAAGTTGAGGTCTACAAGTCAGAAAATTCTGTGGATTTTTTGGCCAGTTTGGGAAAGCTAGGTAGGTCTTCGTGAGGTTATATGCAGTGAGTTCTATTGTTAGGCATAAAGGGCCTTTCAGTAGGGCAGCAGAGCTGGGAGGACCATTGTTAGAGATAGAAGGCTGAGGTCATCAGCTGAGAGAGGATGGAACATTGGGTATCTCTAGGTTGCGGTTCTCTTGTTTGACCCTACTCCTGTCCAAAAGATGTGGGGGGGAAGAGTGCAGTTTCCATTTTATTTGTTATCACATATAGACCTTCAACATGAACCTTTATGTCAAAATGGCATGTCCTACATTGCCATGTACTCACAGTATCTTCTTTGGGCAGCCAAAACAATTTTATTCCAGCTTATCTGTGACACAGTTTTTGTTTTGTGACTTAAGAGCTGCACAAAGCTTGGAGAACCAGCCATTTCTTCATTTGTGGTGATTCTTGCTTCACCCATACTCCCACTGTCTTAATCTGGAATGCCTGATTTCACAATCTACTGCAATCTTAATTCTTCCAGGCAATTTTAAAGGCACGCCACAAATTGGATGAAAAACTGCTAGTTTGATTTTTTCCCCACTGCTTATCCATGTGGTATGCACCAAACTGGTCATTGCCCAACTCCATGTGACTCTGAGTGGTTCACAAATAATATAAAAACCAATACAAATCAAAAACAAGAGTTGTCTAGGAGCTGACAACACTAAGACAACTGACAATTATTGCATCATACGTTGAAATGTTTACTAATAAAAAAGTGGCCATTTGGATTCAATCAACTAAGCCTGAGCAAAATTATAAGCCATAAGGCTCTTATACTGGCAATAAATGTTATGCTTTTGTCCCAAACTGCCATAAGGGAGTGCTTGAAATTGGTTTTAGATGGTGATAGTTAAATGTTTTCAACGCAAAATATCTCTTTCATAAGTACAGGATTTATCAACTCACTACTCACATCCTTGAGGCATAGCTTGCATACTGGTAAATATTCAAGGTGGTTACCCTGAAAAATCAAGTGGCTATCCTATACGAGGAGTCATGGACAAGGAAAGCTTTGGTAGCCCAGCAGAAACATGTAGAAGAGAAGAGCTACAAAATGAAGAAGAATGTACACAACATGAAATGTTTGTGAAGTTTTTACCTGCATGGAATTGCCACTGAAAGAGACTCAAGAGTAGAAAAAGAACATTGATGAACTCTCAAGGAGACTGAAATGAAAGTTATGCATGGGATAGAAGAATCCTGTGCATCCCACAGTCATTCTCAGACATTTCCCTCCCTGGAAATCACTCATCAGTTTAAGTTAAAGAGACACAATATGTAAGGGAAGTCCAAGCAGCTTTTCAATATTATGCCTGAGGGTCTAATCAGGCTCATATTATGCTAAACATTATACTTTTTGTGAAATACATTACTGCTATTGGTTAGCAGTAGCTAAGTTACATTTTCACAATCTGGTTCTTTATTAAACCATGCTATCCATCAACAAGAGTAAGAAAACAACACCACTTCATGAACTTTGAATCCAAATGGTGAACCATTTTAATCACTCTGATCTTGCAATACTCTCATACCTGGCTGTTTTTTGGTGTGGAACTTCAGCCAGCATAGCTACTATAGTGGGAGTGGAGAAGCCTCATTTATCAGTCATAAATTTATGTTTCCAAGATTAAATTATTGTGTCCAGTGAGGGATAACAGAAATAGCTGGCGCTGGGGGAAGGGGGGGACAGAGTTGAGAAAAAGCATATCATCGCCTTTTTTGTCCAACTGTTTTCATCCAGATCTAATTTGTTCTAAGCTTTTTGTTGTTATTGAACAAGCTTTTACATACATTGTTCCCTTTGCCCTCTTTCCAGGTTATTTATGGGATGATATAGTTTGGTGGATCGGCTAAACAAAATGTTCTCAAATATTAAGAGGCAATAAAAATCTTAGCATCATCATGAATCACAATTTGAGAACAGTCCAACTTCTCTATTGTACTTATAAATATTTCATATGTAACATCTTTTGGGTTTCTTCTCCACATCTCTCCAAGGGTTTAGAACATATTCAAGAGGATTTTGGAACAATTCAGCAAAACCACATGGTAGATATTATCAAACTCCTCCAAACCTCCATAGGCACATTAAAAATTTAGTGCCATTTATTCTACATATAGATGAACAAAATGACAGCTAAAGTTGAACTGAATGTTTTATGGCATAACCTAAAATGATGATTTTAAAAAATGAAGAGAACTGTTGGTGAAAATATGCTAAACATTATCAATCTGCAGCATAATATCTAAGATTACAAACAGCCACATACCTAAGATCAATCAAGCATTACCTTAGCTACCTGCATCTGACCTCAGCCAAACCAGGTCTAGATTTCTAGTTTAGTACAAGCAAGGGCACAGTGATGCAGTGCTGATCAATCAGTCCAAGGTTGTCCACCTAATAACCCTCTAGACAGGGTTACTGAACAAACTATGGAATTTGTTGATGACTAAATCAGGACCCCTGGCTTCTTATCAAGAACACACTGTGGCTTTCAACTCTAACTTGTCAAGGCAAGAACTAAAAGGAATCCCAGTTATTCAAACAGGTCTGCTCTGTGACTCTGTTCTCCTTTGGCATATAAAGATTTAAGACATGACATTTAAAATGAGTCTTAAGCTCTGGGCTACATATGGTCCATTTAAGAAGAAATTCAATGCACCACAAATAATAAGTATGCAAAATGTAACTGACATCCACTCTCCATTAGAATTTTACTGAAAAGCCAGTTTACAGTGCTAATTATAAGTGTGTTATTCTTTTGGTCTAAGTCAATAAATCACAGTAAATACTATTCTTCTTTGTTCAAATATAGTTTAAAATTCCACTTTGGTCATTTGGAAAGTAAGGTTTGTGTAATATTGCTCATAAAATTATATGCTTTCCTCTCTGTTTTTGTTATTGTTTCTCTCTAAACATGACCTATACTGACAATAAAGATTATTGCCAAGCATAAAAAATGCACTTCATCAGAAGGCAGTACCGAAAAGCGAGGTTTTTTTATAAACCCAGTAATAGGTTTGACTCATTGCTGACACACCTAGTTATTAAAGTATCTTTAGCTTGTTTAGACATCTTCTTTTCTTCCAGAGAAGAGAAAAATTTTCTTTAATTCTACCCAACATCTTTATTAGAAATAAATTAAATGAATAGATTGACCTTACATCCAATGAAAATGCCAGTTTTCCTTTTCTTGGGGAAAATAATTTAATTGGAATAAAAAATTGGAAGGACTAAGCTAAAATAAATGGAATACAGAATTATTAGAAATATTTAATTTTTACCTTTTCTTTAAGCAAAAGAAATAAAAAATATTGAAAGAGTTTAATCCAATAAAGCCATCAGCTAAAAGCACACGTATTGTATTTACATTTCTCTGCTATCCTATCAAGAGTTCAAACACTGATTTACAGTTGCCCTATTTATAAGCTATTCACTCCTTTGTATAGGAGCATCAGATAAGATACTGAGCACATACCTTCCATTTATAGAAACATAGAATCACAGGACTGTGAAGCTGGAAACATATGGATCTATCACAGTCGTCCCCAATAAGGAGGAAAACCAATTAAACCATCTTCAATGGATGACTGTCCAGCTTCTTCTTAAAAATCTACAGAGCTAGAGAAGGTTGGTAGAGTGTTCAATAGATATACCTTATCCTTTCAGTTGCTTGCTATAGTAGGAAAGATAAAACAATTTCAGGCTAGAGGTAGTTTTCAAGAATCTTCTCACGCTCAGGGAGAATGGTACTAATTTAATCTTCCCCAGGGTACTGCATTTTTATGTACATTAAAGTCAAGGCAGCATTAAGTAAAACTGTTTCACAGAGTATAGGAAAGAGGTCGAATATGCCAGACAGATGTTTCTGCAGAGAACACTACAATATCTTACACTACAATGTTGTCAAAAACTGTGGTTATCTGACTTGGAACACAATTCTACCTGGTCTATAATATCCAAGTATATAGCATTTGCTTAAGAAAATGTGCTACAACTCATAATGCAAATAGTGTGTCCTGCATGCACACAAAGAGTGCTTTTGATTTAAGTTTATTTTTTGTCCAACAGTTAAACACTACAGATTACAGAGTTATTATAATGAAGCCATTACAAGCCTCCCTCACATCCCCAGTGGAAAAATTCATAAACACAAGTCAATTCTGAATCGAACCAGGAGTTGTTCACTAACCAATAAATTAGCAAAATGTCTGCAATGCCACAGCAAAAACTTTAGGCTAGAAATTGTCCACATTTCAAAAATTGCATTCCCTGATTTTTGTTGCTGTTGTTATTCCATTCCCCTTTTTTTCTAACTTTTCTTCTCTGCTTTTTTTGTATTTTACATTTTTTTAAAAAATTAATAACATTTTCAAATTAAAAACGAAAGGAGAGGGGAAAAACTTTGCCAGGAGCTCTATGTATAGTAAAAACAAGCCCCATTCTTTCCCTACATCTTACTGATTGTGAAGTTAATTTTAGAAGGAAAGCAAGAGAGATGAAAAAAAAAAAAAAAAGAACAACCCAGAGTTAGTGGCCTGATCCATCATTTGTTTCAGCATACCTCCCTTGTAGCCTTGAGGAAATTCACTTACCTACCACACATAGCCTTGATGGGAGACAACCTTTGAGAGAAAAAGTATTGCTTAAATCGCAGATATTAATCAGGTAGATCTCTTCCAGATATACTGGAACTGCAACTGTAGTCTCAGTATCTCTAGTAGGTAGTAAATTGAGGGAGATGGATCTACAGTTTATTTCCAGACCAACATTATTCCTTCAATTCTTGATTTCAAACAATCTCATCTGATTGGATGTTTAATTGAAAAACAAATGCGTCAATTTTCAAAAATTTTAAATATGCTTTCATGTCATAATCCTATAAACAGAATAAAGCAAACAAAAGCAAGTAACAGTGCTAGTAAATGTGGCATGTGGTCATTTTGGTTGATTAGGAAAATATATAAACTATTTATTATAGTAACAACTTTATTAAGATTAAATGGTCCAGATTTATAAGCAATCTTGCAAGTTTAATTGTTTAATATACATCCGCAAACAAATATTCCAGTTCAATCGGTCATAAATATCAGAAAAAGCATGGAACACTTGTACACACATTCACAAAAGTAGCTACTTGCTGGAGAGGACATTCTTTTATTTATTGTCTAATATTTTCTTGATAGAGGGTTTGGAAAAAAGAACACATTAATTTATGTCACCAAAACCACCAAATTTGGTCTTAAATTAAGAAGCTCATTGCTTATTCAGGATAGCAGTATTTTGCTGTGACTTACAAAGTGTGAGTCACAGAGCATGGGAAATAACTTTCAAACAATTATATTTATTTATTTATGTGATTTATATAGCTGCTCATTTCACTCAGGTGGCTGAGGACTTACAAGCTTAAAACAAAAAAACAAACCCACCAAACAATCCATTGGCACAAAGGATCAATAGTTAACCCACTCACAATCAATAATAGCACAACTCATTTATCCTTGACCCAAATGTTTGGGAAAATAGTCACACTTTCAATGCTTTGTGAAAGATTAACACGGTTGGGGCCAATAGTATCTCTGGGTGGACCACAATGATTGGGGTCTAAATAAAAAGGCTAGAATGTTTTAGACTCTTTAGCTTTGGAGAAAAACATGCCAGAAGAGATATGACTGAGATGTATGAAATAATGCACAGTATGGAGAAAATGAATAGGGATATGTTTTCCTCCATCTCCCAAAAGAATAGGACTGAAGACAATCCCTGGAACTGATTGGAAGAACATTTCAAAAAGACAAAAGGAAAAACTTTGTTGCACAGCACACTTGTGAAATTGTCAGGTGTGGTGAAGGCCATGAACTTGGATCTCTTTAAAAGGACAACTACATGGAGGCCAGGATTATTGTTTTTCAAGACTCAGTATTATCTCTGGGCTGGTGGCAGCATGTCTTCAACGGTGGTGGGTTTCAAAAATTTTCGCTACCGGTTCAGTGGATGTGGCTAGGTGGGGGGATACATAACTGAGTGGATGTGCCCAACTTGACATCACTCAAGCCACGTCCACTCAATCACATGACACCCTCCCCAGCCACGCCCACAGGAATTTTTTTGGATTTTTTCACCTATCTACCCTCCTATCTACCCGTCCTCCCTTTGCCAGTTGCCCCCGTTTCCCCTCCTTAAGCAGCCCCAGCCCTAGCCCCACTTCCTCCCCCACCTCTTTCTCTGGGCTACTTACCTTCCTCCCGCAGCAGCTGGTCCAGACTCTGGAAGGCAAGCTGACCTCGGGTAGTTTTCAGCGGCCTCCAGCCAGCTGCCACTGCCAGGAAGTGGCTGGCAAAAAGGTGGTGGCTGGGAGGCTTCTCACAGTCGCATCAAAAAAGAGAGCTTAAAAGAGAGCCGGAGGGACTTTCCCACACAAGTCCGAGCGGAGCGACGCAGCAGGCCATGGAATGCACATGCGCAACCAGCACAAAGAACAGGGCGGCAATGCCAGCAGCTTTTTCGCCAAGCTCTGGTATTTGTGGCAGCCTGCAGTCAGCCGCCACAGCCACAAAAGAGCTCTCAAAGAGGCCACAGGACACTGGAAACTACTGGACATCACAGAAAAAGCTGCTGCCGTCGCCGTTATCTTTGCGTATATGCATCCCATTGGACTTGCAAGGCAATGGGATTTGCGTGTGCGAACATGGCGACGAACATGGCGGGTGGTGCGAGCGGCAACTGGGGGACGGGTTCGAGGGGTTTGGCGACCTTGGCCAATTTTTTGTCAATGGTACAAGCAAACCGGTGCGAACCAGCTGAAACCACCTCTGGCCTTCAAATGCCAACTAGAAGGGAACAATGAGGGTGGGGAGGAGAGGTAAATGCCAGCTGTGTCTTCTTTCAGAATACTGCTGCCATCTTCCATGGCTGCTTTCTACACTTTGAAAAAAGACTTATTTAAAAATGTGCACTCATTCCCATTCCAAAGCACTTCCTGCTGTCAAATCTGAGCTACACATAGCATTTGGTAGCTACTGAGCATGCTCAGTTCTCATTAAAGAGTTTTGGGTGTGGTAGTTATCAAGCTTTATAAACGTGGGTTTCTATATCTGTGCATTTCTTCTCATAGTACTTTCTGTGAGGCAATGTGATAGTAGAATGGGTGGATAGATGACCAACAATAATCACTGTAGCTTGCAAGCTGGCCAATAAATGACAATCTTTGCTGCTCCTTCACTGCCCTCCTCCCTCCCTCTGGCTTGGGCTCTCCTTCCTTTATCATTTTTTCTTCCCCCACCCCAATAAATTATGACATTTTCCTCCCAACCCCTATGAAATCTGCAGTCATCTACAATTGTGTAGTGATTTTCAATAAAAATCTTTGTGCAATGGTCACAAAAAAGATTGGTTCTAACTAAGCAGCTAAATGCCTCTGGATACAATAGTTGTACAGCTAATCTTTCCAAAAGTCAAGATGTGGCAAAATTTGCTGGGAGAAGCACCTCCAAATGGTTACAACTTAGTGGTGTTACATAAGGCCTTTGAAAAAGGAGTACCAAATGAAAAATAAAATTAGATCCATTGTAAGCACTAGGACCTGAAAGCTCCCAAGAATGAAGGATTCTAAACCTGGGTTCAGGCTCCAGAAAGCACGTTGAAAAACATTGCCATGGAGAAGAAACCATTTCCATAGCCTGCAAAAATCCACCTGAGATTTCTGATATTGTAAAAATGCTAATAATTTGGATTTCCAAGGAAAAGTAAGTTTTTCTTTATTAGAGGAAATGAGGAGAGAGGAACTTATGTGCTGTTAGCATGACTTCCTGTTCTGAAAACTACTGTGGATGGGGCATTCTTACAGATTTAGCTGTTAGCCTGATACTTCCATCTTGTTTTCATTAGCAATATGATTACCTAGCCAAAATCCTAAACCACAAATATTAATTAGTAATTTTCCAAAACACATAAAGGAAAAATAAAAATAAACTTATGCATAGCTTTGTATTGAGAAATCACAATACAACCTGTGACATTTCTATCCTGTTTCCCCCAAAATAAGACATCCCCTGATAATAAGCCCAATCGGGCTTTTGAGCGCATGGCAATAGGGCCAAGC
>JANHFK010003321.1:116264-127972 GCA_036250565.1 Sibynophis collaris | reverse complement strand
AGAATGGGCAAATGCCACCTCTGGCTGGCTCCAGAGTGGGGTGGGAATGGAGATTTTGCAGTATCCTTCCCCTAGCACGCCCACCAAGACATGCCCATCAAGTCACACCACGCCCACCAAGCCACTGTACCGGTAGTAAAAAAAAAATGGATTTCACCCCTGGTTAATCGTCTTTTCTTGTTAATTTCCTAACCTTTGCATCTACTAACCTTGGAATTTTAAACAGCAGAAAAACAATCCACCAAAATTATGCTATGAAATCAGACAATTTGAGCACAAATAAATGTCCAGATTTATAGACAGGTGTCTTGCCAACACGTTCATGAAGATCTGATGGATTGAATTTGAAAAAATATTTTTTCAAGCATGAGATCTAGTATAATCAGAGTGGCACCAGATTGTATTGTCACTTTCACTGTAGCTGTCATAAGTAGCAGTGGAAAATATATCAGAGAACTCCATACTGACCCGATATGTTCACTAAATGGGGTAAAGTGGGAAAGTACCACATGCTTAGAAGTCTTTCACATTCAAAGTGTAAGGGGGGAGGCCAACCCACAGAGATGATGCCACATAAAGTGTAAAGAAAACCAGAAATAAACTCAAAATTATTACTTGTTCATTTTCTTAAAATCAGTGAAGCTATGAGAATCAGAGTTTTTCCTTGTCTTTATAGCATTTTTAAAAAAAAAATAGGCATCAAATTTACTTGTAACCATGGATTTGTGAATGTGTTTCAGCTCCACTAATAGGCTGTTTCCTGGGTGTAACAATTATTGATTTATTAAATTTATAAAGCCTGCCCATCTTACGTAAATGACTCTGGGTAGTGTATACTGTCAAGATAAAAAACACACCAAACCTTCAAAATAATTAAAAACAAAACCATTAAAAGACAATTAAAACAGTTAAAAGCTATCATAAAAACATGGAAGAATGCATTCTGAACTTAAACACAATGCCACCATTTAACTATTTAATTAGCCAGTTTAAAGAATACAACAAAGTAAACAAGTTACATTGTCCAGGTTTCTCATGTCATAAATTACCACTTTGATGCTTTCCAAAATAACTGTGGTTATGAAAAAAATCTTCTGGTTCTCAAATCCACACACACACACACACACACACACACACACACCCTTCACCTTCTATTGTGATGGGAAAAGCTATCTCTGATTGTAAAGCATGACTGATGGGGAGGAGGAGATAATAATTTAAATCCAGAGATAGGTAACCTTTGCGTATTTTGAGAGCATGCTGTGGATTATTTCACAAAATGGTTGCCATGTGATTTGTTTTCTGATTGTGACATTCCAGTCTATTTCCTACAATCTCCATTTGTTTGGTTTTTTGGGAGGGAAACAGAACACTAAGTTTAAATTATCCATCATTGTTATTGGCTAAAAATATCTAGGGAACCAGTATACAGCTCAAGATGATTCCTAGAAATGAAGATTAATTTTTTGGAGGTTAACGGTCGATTTAGCTGCATCCTAGCTTCCCATTTACTTACAGTTTAAATAATATATTTTTAAAAATAAGGGCAGATAAAAGAGGGAGCACGGAGTAGTCATGTTGCTGCAGAGTTCTGTTCTCATTCTAAGTAGGATCCACTTTTCTTTTGAGATTCAAAGAAACAATGATTTATACATGTTGTTCTCTGAAATATACCTTTCTTTGCGCCGGCCTAGTTAAGCATCTCCATTCATAGTTAACATAGAAACAAAGAGAAACTTTTGCAGATGTCCATTTTTCCATCATAAAGTCTTAGGAGAAGCAAGCTGGCAGAATTCTCCTTTCTAGGTGAGATTTGGAGTGCCCTTCCAGGTTTGAGGTTGAGTCCCCTTTCATGAAGTGGACTCTTCTGTCAATTGATGCCTCGCTTCCTCTTGCTTGACCATGTAATTCCAGATGCTTGAAGATCGCTATGGCATCCAAAATACTATTGTCGTTCACTAGCAAACCGCACCTGGGCATGGGGAAAATTGCTGCCCTACCTCTTTTCTTTTCCATTGTTTCCCAAGTTGCACTTCCCCACTCGAAGCTGAATTTTAGCCTGACTTTGGAACAATCAGACCAGTGTTTCCAAGCCATGGTGATATCTCAGGGGACCAAGAGATCCACCTCCCCCCCCCCACTCTGCGCCTTCTCCTCCCTGAGGCTATTGCTCCATTTGAAGAGTCTCCCATCTCTCACGCTGGCTGAAGATGACCCTTTCTAACCAGGCTTGATACAGCTGAGTTGATGTAATATAATTACACCATTTGAAGTAGGCCATAGAAATGAACAGTTCCCCTGGGTAGAAATTACTTTTGTTCCTTTTAAGTGGTGGGATGAAGATATTCAGGTTATGGTCGCAGAGGGGCCTGGTTTGAAATGCCAAAGTTATTCTTCTCAATTAGCACCTATTTTCTGGAAAAACATATATTTATCACTATATTTTCCATAAAATATAGCCAGAATTTACAGAATTTAGATACAGATGCAGAATGATATGCCATAATGTCATTATGTATCATAATATATTTTTTAAAGTGGTACGTTTTGATGTAATATTAGGCGTGACTTAATCAATTTTGTAGATTTTGTGCAACATTATGTCAGTCTGGGATATATAGGGACATTTTCAGTGTCCTGGAGCTAACAGAAAAAAAACATGTTCATGTTTTCACACACACATATATATATATAAATATTTACATGCATAATATCAATTAGTTTCTTCATTGAATGATAACTATGGCTCCATGTAGATCCATTAATATCTTTCAAATACTTTAGGCCAGCAATGTTTTTCAACCTTAGCAAGTTTAAGGTGGGTGGACTTCAATTCCCAGAATTCCCCAACCAGTGTTGCTGGCTGGGGAATTCTGGGAGTTGAAGGCCACCCATCTTAAACTTGCTAAAGTTGAGAAACATTGCTTTAGGCTACAACTACATGCACAATCCCCGACCATTTGCTGTATTGGCTAGGGTTCATGGTTATTATAGTCCAAAGTAGTAACAATATGTTACACATTTGTTAACAAAACCAATCAATTTTACTTATGAGTTTTTATGATGAATTGTCCTGTTAATCTATCCACTTTATTTATTTTTATTATTTCATTTATCAAATTTAAAAATCGCCCCTCTCCTTCACAGAGGGAGTTTGGGCAGTGTACAAGTAAAATATGAAAACATAAAAACTGTATGGAAAATTTAGATAAGAGGCAAAGATAGTTAAAATTCAATATTAAAAGTTAAGTCAAAGGCGGGGAGAGGGCCTTTGCTACAACATCAATTATTTACCAAACCCTATGTTGATAATTTCACCATTGTTGTTGGTTTACTGTTACAGAGTATAATATTTGTCAGTCATAATCTTTGCTGCAACCTCATTAACTATTATTAAAAGAGAAAAAAGTGTCCATTCTGCTGCTAATTTTGTTTTGTAGGGCATACCTGGTGCAACCTTATACCCTCAGGTTGCCTCCTCTTATTTGGGTGACCACCATTAATCCAGCTTCAGTTACTATCGTTAATGTTCAGCTGAATACATTGTCCAAAGTGGGGCAAATGGCAGCTTGGCATTAGGAATTTAGTTAAGACATGTGAGTGAGAAAGCATTAAGTCTTGGTCTCCCAGTGGGTCCACTCTCCCGCCTTCTGTAATAATTCAAATCAAATCAAGTTTATTACAGTCAAAGACCAGAGACCAGAACAAATAAAAACACTCAAGGAATAGTCAGTTAAAAATTATAGAATAAAGTAATAGATCAAAAATCTATATTAAAATCACAATTTGGCATCCAATCTGTCAGTTACACATGCCTAACTATACTATAATATCAATCTTTAAACTGTGAGGCCCACTCACTCCTTCTGTAATAGCATTAGGGACAATAGCTGGGTTCATACATGTGAAACCCAAACTGTATACTATTACTGGTTTCCACTTCCATACTGGAATTTATTTTTATTTCATTTAATTATATGATTGATCTCTGTTTAATTATATATTTTGAATGTATGTATGTATTATTTTTAAACATGAGTTATAATTTTATTTCCCCCTTTATTTTGTAAATCACTGTGCTTCTCTGTCAATGAAAGTGGCACAGAAATAAAACATAACAAAACAGAATACATGAATAGGGTCCTCTCCGTAGACTTATAATTTTCTTCTTCTGTCATATTAAAAATTACTGTTGGATGGATGGCAATATATGGAATGGTTTTAAAACCTGCACTTGATCTTTTCTGATGTACATTCACAAAATCTGCAGGATGTTGTCTAATTCTTGCCAGAGACTGAGTGCACCTTAAGCTGTAATATTGTTCAGTTGGTTTTAGTTTAACATGTTATGTTATGTGAAACCAGCTAGTTGTGATTTATTAAATATACTGTGGTTAAACATATTATGACTTTGTGTGCAATAGTTGTGAGTCCTGTGTATGCTATCATGCTATCATGTATATGTCACAGCTGCTTTTAGTGTCTGGGTTAGTGCCTTCGCCCATCCTTGTTTGCTGGAGCAAATATCACAACATTGTTATTACAGCATCTTCCCAATGAAAAAGACAAAGTTACGTTCTCAAGAGTAGCCTAGATAAAAATATAGCAACTTCCTGTTTTGAGGCATGATTTCTCAGCTCCCTGACCAAAAAGAAAGACAGATAACACAGCCTACACAACACCAGATCTCACCAATATACAATATACATTAATCTGATTTGTATTATAATATTTATTTTTGCATTGGAATGGGGATTGTTAGGCATCACGGTTAAAATGACCATTTGGGTAGTTAAATGGAAAAAATTGTTTATTGGAATGGTTGCATGTGACAGTTACCAGGCTTCAGCTGATTAAAAAAAACAAACATTTTTGTTGCAACTATTCTAGAATGCCAGTGAGAATGCCACAAGATTGTGGAATCATCTCTACTTGAATCTATATTTCATGGTTCTGTTGTGCAAATGTCTTTTCTGAGTTTTACTGCATCTTTGGAGCTGTCTCCTGAGGATTCTATTAAATGTCTGCAAGTCCATTCCATCAATATTAATATTAATATTGTGCGAATCATTGGAAACTTAAAATAGTAACTCAAAGGGAAAGAAAGATGTAGATTTTGGGGGGAGTCTATGTGTTTTCTCCACAAGAATCTGGAAAAATCATAGGAGGGATGGTTTTAGCCTTTCTTGTCTATGAATACAATAGAGAAGTCATCAGATACATATATTAGTCACTGCACTGAGGTACGTTTAAATTTGATCTGCATTTCAGGAGTGTTTATATAGACAGTAATTCCTACTACAGGTTGAAAAACAACAATAAACTACATAACTGTAAAAGTACAAATTTACACTTCCTCCCACAAAACACTTTCAAAATTGTCCCAAATCATCTTGTTTGGGAGAAACTCTTAATCAATCCAGCAATTCCTTGCCCTCAATATCTTCCAAGAATGGAGTCTACAAGAGAACTATAACCTACCTCAGTGTGTCTCAACTTTGGCAACTTTAAGATGTGTTGACTGCAACTTCCTTCAATATGCAGACTGGGAAATTCTGGAACTTGATGTCCATGTATCTAAAAGTTGAGAAGGTTGAGAAGTACAGGCTGAACTGCAACTGGCAACAGGCAATTCAATTACAAGTCTTTCGAGATTGTTCTTATTTCCCAGAATGTTCTGAACTCTGTCTGTAGGAGAAAAGCATTTATTTTGCAGGTTCCCAGAACTCTCAAGTATTGGAAGCCTGCCCAACATCAGAAAAGTAAGTTTCATCCTAAAGGAAATCCCATGTAATTTCAAATACATGGAGACTATCTTGTTTTCAGTAGATGCATGTATTGACTAATTGACTATTATTCACACATTCATATAAAGATGCGTACATATGGAAATAAATAAAAATAAAACTGTTGGTGTAGCCATCATAGGGAATGACACACAAAGTTTGTTCCTTCTGTAGAGGAATGATATAACAAAGTGGTCCTTAATGTGGTCCTTTTTCAAACAAAAGATGGTTTGAAAAAGAGTATTTGGGGAGGAAGAAAGGAAGGTCTGATGCTAAACGTCTCAACAGATGAAATAAAAGTTGACTATAGCCACCTTCTAAATAGGCTGTATGATAGAAAAGTGTTAATTTGAGATGGGGGTTGAAATGTAGTTGATGGGGATGCCGAACGTCTCCTGTCTGCATACAATGGATGTATTTGGGCCATAGAGAGCTCTTAGCTCCACCCTTTGAGTTTCCCTCCCCCAGTGTTAAGCAACGAGCCAGTCACAGAGACATTCATGCAGGGTATTAGGAGCAACCAAGCCTCCCTCCAGGAATGGCACTTCTGATAGTTCTCCCAGCACACAGCTCTTGAAAGCTACCAGCCTCGTGAAAAGAGAACAGACACAGAGAGAACAGAGAGAGGCTAGTGGGACACAAATTACAGCTAACTCAGGATTTGCCGGAGAGACCGGCTGATGTAAGTTTCCTTACCTGCACTTGGTAATTTGCTTCTTCTCTTTTTTTCCCCTTTCTCTCTCTCTCCCTTCTTTTTAACTAACTGACAGCTTTCACTTCACTTATTACTTTAGCAGATCAAAGTTACTACTGTTCTGTTCAAACTATTGTAAACATATAACTGGAAGCCAAATTTTAGTTTGGCTAATTTCATTTAAGGTGTTTGGGTCAACTATATTTTTAAAGATTGTTTCCCTATGGTTGGATAATATCTCACAGAAACTAAGTAGTGGTAGAAGTAATGACGAACTAAAGCTAACAGCTTTGAATTTCCTAAAAGGTTCCCCCCACCCTCTTTAATCAGAGTGTAAGTGAAACAGGGCAAAAACCTAAAGACAAAATATTTGTATCCCCTCTATGCTGCTTTTTACCTGTTGGCTCAAAGGGCACAATGTGTAAAGACGCATTCTGAAATGTACGTCTTACACGATCACAAGGCGTTCATGTTATGATCCTTTAATACTAAAACCACCTATTTCTCCTCCGCTGCCAATATTCTTGACTCTAGTCTCAAAAGAAGCTTATATTAGAAGCCATATTTGGAATGTAGAAGGACAAAGTAGAACACAGAGATATTTTTTTTATTCTCACCTCTCTAAGACCACCCCAAATTTTTATTTTAAGTTCGTGTGTTCAAAAATTTGGTTGCCATATTAGAAACATTCCCAACAAGAATTGGAAGCATCAATTAATTTGGACCTTGTCCTCCTATTTTCGATCATGGATTTTGCAAGTGATAAAATATAGCCCTGGTCGTTTTTTTTTTAATGTTTACTGGCTATTTGTTTGATTGTTCAGGAAGTTTGAACACTTTTGACTTTAATATTCACATC
Source organism: Sibynophis collaris (assembly GCA_036250565.1). Taxonomy (NCBI): domain Eukaryota; kingdom Metazoa; phylum Chordata; class Lepidosauria; order Squamata; family Sibynophiidae; genus Sibynophis; species Sibynophis collaris. The sequence goes on along the minus strand of JANHFK010003321.1, from coordinate 120,633 downwards.
TATTTTTTAAAATGGTAGTTCCAGCTTGAAGACTTCATTTTTGAAGGGTAAAATCAAGAGGAAACAATGACAGATGATCAAGACCTTTCTGAAGTCGAAATGAGTCCTGTTGGTTCTGAAGACCATCACTGCCTTTCACCAGGACCTTCCCTGGCATCAGACACCAACTCTCATCTTACCAACTCCGGCAGTGGTGAGATGGGGAAAGTGAAGAAGGAACAACAAGACACAGAGGCAGATGATGATAAGTTTCCAGTGTGCATTCGGGAAGCAGTGAGCCAGGTACTGAGTGGTTATGATTGGACCCTAGTGCCCATGCCTGTGCGTGTCAATGGAAGCAGCAAGAGCAAGCCCCATGTCAAGCGGCCTATGAATGCCTTCATGGTGTGGGCTCAAGCGGCCCGGAGGAAGCTGGCTGATCAGTATCCTCACCTTCACAATGCAGAACTTAGTAAGACGCTTGGGAAGCTCTGGAGGTAAGAACAATTGGGGGGGGATGTTAAAGAAACCACATAGGGCAAGGTCAAATAGAGGCACAATGGAGAGTGAGAGAAGCTCAGCAAGTATTGATTTAATGGCTATATCTTTGCAATTTATGGTGTTAAGATAGGGAGTGTCAAAGAGTAGGCAGACAGCCAATAGAATGAAACATCCAGAGTGCTGTCAATATAAAATTTAGCTCATATTTTGATCTTGTTTATTCTCTTATCTCTGCCATGAGGCCCAGTTGACCTGACCATTCAGTCTTAGGCCAATGTGTTTTTATTTCAGATACTATGTACTCTGCCCCTTCTCTTGATCAGTTGCGTTCCTTCAGTCTAAATCTTTGCTCATCTTCTAATCCAAAGCATTTGACATGCTGGCAGGGAATGATGGAAATTACATTTGGAGGCACTTGGAGGGCACCCAAGTGGGATAGGCAAGTTTAAACCTTTCCTTCCTTGTCAAACCAAGGGTCTTTGTTCTCCTGGGGAGCATCTAACACGGGAACAATGATTTTTCAGGAATCCAACAATGTTGGAAAAGAGACGTTTTATCTTCTAAAACAATTCAAATAACTACATTTTTTTTTCACCACGAGGGAAAACAAATGCTTCTATTGGGGAGAAAGAACAAAATGATTACTAATGATGTGGTGAGATGCAGGTACAATGAAAGAAGCAGTTTGTTCTTATTAGAAACCATCTCATTTTTAATCACAGGGATGGATAATTTGTAGTTGTCTGGAAGTGATATGATGATGGGATTTGGTATAGGATTAGTGACAAGAGGGGAGATGAGGAATTTAAAATTAAAGATAGGCTCCTTTATGTTGCTAATTAGCCACACTCCTTTATAAATAGGAAATACTTGGCTGATGAACTGGGAATTTGTAACTTTTGGGTGATCAAACTGAGGAATAGAGTTATCGTTATGGAACTATACTCCCCCATACTTAGCAGGAACAAACCAGCACCTACCCAACAGTAGAGATTGTTGCATTGTCTTTGCTCTTCTGTTACATGGACCTAGATTTGAGGAAGCACTTATATTTCAGAGGCACTACATTTTCCCAGCATCCAGATCACATTAGATTGCTGTCGGGAGAAAAACGCAATCAATTATCACATCTAGAAGAACTTATTAGAATACAATTATGAGGATGTCAAGGGTATCCATTGGAGGGTGCCCATGGCATCATTGATTTAAAGCAGATACAACTCAATATATACAGTAGGTGCCATAATAATAGCTTGTAAAAGAGAACTCACAATGGAGCTGAAACTAAATGGATGGAAAGGCCTTTGATAGTTTCATCTTCACGTCAGATAATCCTGATGCTGTATCCTAAGGATTTATTTGTATAATTAAAGTGGTTATTTTAGCATGGGGCTTTTTTGCATTAGAACTTAGCTGATTTTGTGCGGAAAGTATAAGCTGACTTCTACACTGAAGTCTAATCAAACATTTAAAAAGATGATTAAGAGTAAAGGATAAAATTTGCCTCTCTTCCTGTTATATTGCATTATAACTTTAGAATTTTGGATATGCAAAAGTATCGTGCAAAGTCTCAAAGTCTCAGATGAGGTGGACTTGCTTTTGATTGATCATCCAAGTAAACCTTAAAGTTGGATTCTGTTGCTGTGGGATATCCTTTTGAATTCATTGCAACACATTTGAAGCAATTAAACATCAATTTAATTTAATATTTAATAAAGGTTAAATTAATTATATTATTTCTAATATAATCCTCACAATTGGGATTTTTAAAAAAATCTACTTTTATCCAGATAGTGGAATATTAGAAAATAGCTTTGGAACAAAACAAAATGAAATATATAATTTTCATCATATCACGTGATTCCTTCAAACAAGGAAATATAAACAACAACGGACTCGAAATTCCAGGATCTAGCCACACTGCTTGCTTTCAAGACTTTGTCCCATCCCACCCAACTATCATTCCTTCAAAAGATCTAAATAAGGCTTAGCTCATGTGATTCATTTTGCTAAGCAATTTGGTTATGGGGAGCAACACAGTACCCATGTGATGTCGGGTTAAGAATTCCACTTCTTTTCTGGCACATTTGTAACTGACTTCAGCTAAAAGGCAAATGATTGACTAGAGTTCAATAGTGTACAATAGTACATATTGCATACTGAACTTCCTATGTTCTTCTCAAGTAGGGATGAAAATGTTTAAACTTTGAAGAGCCACTGGCTAATAGGACAAGCAGCTGAGCTGGGCTAGTGATCTAACTTTATATGCAGCATGTTTTTTTCTTTAGTTACCTCCGTAAAATTGTTTGATACGTACTCCATTAAGACACTGGGATTTTCTTAGGGAAAACAAACTTAATATTAAGGATTTGGGTCTCAATTCTTTAGCGATGTGATTTAAAGGCAACTATCTTTCTGGATTAGGTAGACGTGAAACAGAGATATTGAGTGCAAGTCATATTAAATTGCAGAACATCTGTGAAATATACTCTGCAGTATTTTAGTTCGTCTCTTTGGTGCTGGAGAGCATTCACAAAATATTCGACAGACTAATTTGTTGATTCCGGTTTATCAAAATCTGTTCCTGCTTCTTTTGATTAACTCAAACAAAAGGGCTTCCTAAAAAATAAATGAATATAAAGAAACATGGTAGATCACAAATAAGATTTCTAAGCTATCCTGCTCAAATCTCATTTTTTCCCAAACTATCCTACAGAAGCATTTTTGTAAGCAGTTCATGATGAACTACTTTGATAAACTCTGGCTTCTTAAGGTTACGAAGACATCGTTATTTCACAGGAGTCTGTTAGCATTCACTATTGCATAGACTAGTAAATCTACTGTTACTACTAATGTTGCTATTGCTGCTGCTGCTACTAATATTTGGAGTTTGAAACCAGATTAACATAGTTTTGATATCCAGACAGTTTAAGTCTCAGGAAACCAACCCATTCAATTAAAATTTACCTCTACTTATTTATTTATATATTAAATAAATATTTATTTAACATAACCTTTGTTTATTTAGTTGAAGAAATTTTTTAAGGCATATTAATTTTCTTGATCCTGTGAGGAGTTGTTCTTTGACCAGCTACAAATTTATTTCTGCGAATACTGGTGTAATCATAAGTTAGTGATAAATTAGTAAATATAGACAGTGTTGAGATATAAACCAATAACACAATCAATGTCTTTATTTAATTGCATTAAGATCAGTGAGAAATTCATACTGTAAATGCTAAATCAGTGTCGATCAGTGGCAATGAGTAGATTTAGCGGCAGTGAATGATATCTATAAATATCTTCTCTTTCTATGTTATTAGATCAAATCAGGAATCATTATAAGACTTTTCTTCCTATTTTTTCTCTGATGATTGGATGCAGTGATTATTGAACTATTACAATAGTATTAAGAATCAACCATATTAAATATTGTGAGCATAGAGGGAGATATACCAAATTTTTAACTTATTTTAAAGTCAACTTCAAGCTCATTGATGATACTAGATTGTAGCATTGGCTTTTGAAAATGTCTGTTTGTAAAAGAGGGCACAGAATGATAGCCATATTTTTATGTTTTCAATTTCATAAATTTGATGCTGCACTTACTCTTATATTTATCTTATTATATTTTTGTCTGTATGTATTTCAAAATGAGAGGCTATACTCTTAAACACATCAAAATAATGATGCATGCTGAATTCAGCAGAATCTGCTTATATATAAACACCCTTAGGGTACCACACAATCAGATCATCATACAGTTATAATTATAATTAGTCATCATACAATTATTATTATTATGGGCCTGCTAATTATGCTCAATTTTATGAAAAGCTCCATATATATGGAGGACCACAGCAAGCGGCAATAAATATAATGGGATATT
>JANHFK010003321.1:72134-86814 GCA_036250565.1 Sibynophis collaris | reverse complement strand
CACCCGGAGGTGGTTGTCATGGTGACGGGAGCCGCCAATTCGGGTAAGAGAATTGGGATGGGGGGGGGTGGGATTTTTGCAAATTTCTCTCGCTTTTCAACATCCCAATATTGTTATCCCTCCAGAAAAGGGAGCCGTGATCGGACGGAAAATCGGCTACTGTGGGAATAGCTGAGATGGGTGCCTGCAAGCCGAGAAAGGGACGATTTCACGTGTCGGTTTTAGATGCCTCTCCGCTATTTTAAATTGCACCCTGATGTCAAAGTTATGATTAGGCTGTGATAAGATGCCGGGTGCAATTGTCGTGATCGTCATGTAGCACAAATGTTTCTAGGTTTTGCCTTAAGAAGTCCAGTTTGGGTTTTCTACATGCAGCCCATACCTATTTTACAAATTAATATACAATTGGTCTACAGGTAATCCGCAATTTAGGACCACAAATGAGACCAAATTTTCTGTTGTTAAGCTAGAAGGTTGTTAAATGGGTTTTGCCTTATTTTACGACCTTTTGCCACTGTTGTTAAGTGAATCACTGCAGTTGTTAGTAGCATGGTTCCTAAGTGAACCTGGCTTCCTCATTGACTTTGCTTATCAGATCGCAAAAGGTGATATCTGACCCTGGGACACTGCAACCCTCATAAATATGAGTTACAGTACTTGCCAAGGATCCAAATTTTGATCATGTGACATTGGGGATGCTGCAAACAATGATAAATGTGGGAAACGGTCCTAAATTCAGTGCCATTGTATTGACGTGGGCAGCATAGAAATTTAATAAATAAAATATGGCAAATGAACATTGGTGAAAGAATCACTAGAAAAAATAAAGACACTATGTGTGAGATGTGATCTTAATAACTGTAGATCTCTTTATCAGTTTCTTTCAGAGATTACAATGGCTTCTCAAGAGAGGATCAGGCCTGTGATAAAAGGAAGTGGATTTTGGCATGTTCCCACTGTGAAGGAATATAGTCAGGAAACGCAAGAGTTGTTAAAAGGTAATCAGCAAGCAGAATAGAAAAGTATCCCAGGAAGTAATGCTCCCCACTCCTGGTTATTTATCTTGCTGCATTTTAAATTGCTATTATTAAATTACTTTTTGTGCAAATTGAGGATGTAAATTAAGAATCCCTAGTCTTTGATAATTTCATTGAATAGTGACTATAGGAAAACGTGTTGAATTTCTTCCTTAATATGAGGTATAAATTCTTGCATACCTTTCTCCGCAGCAGCTAATCACAAGATCAGGTCATGCCAATAAAGTTATAAGCTGAAAAACGGTTACAGAAAAAATACAGCCTTTTGAATACTACTTGTTTAAAGTAAAAAATCCAGGGGGAAAAATCACTTTGGATTTCTGTATTCCAGAATAACCACAATAATAAGAATAATAATTTTGGGGAGAGAAAACCCATTGTTGCAATTAGATATTCTGAAAAGGGTTTAAAATTACATTACAATTATACTTAACAGTCTACAACTGGATGCCCTTCAATTATATTTATATCAAAAAGAGAGCAGGAAGATATCTCTTTGGAAAAGGCTGCTACAGATAGATTGGACTGTAGCCTTTTAGCATTTGGGGTATCTGTGCTAAAGATTTGGCATTCGTTTTTGTATGTTTGGGTTAAATCTCTTTCTGCAAAGGTACTGGTGGTGGTGTTGCTGATCTGTATGCTGTAGATATTTTTCTCTTTCAGTGATGATGCAAGAATCTAAGCTTACTTGTTTCCAGCAACGCCATCTTGTAAATTGCATGAAACGTAAGTATGCCTAAAATTTAACTTTCTTTTAAAATTTAGCTGCTATTAGTTCTGGCTTTCAGATTTCTAAATTTAATTTAGACTTGTGACTTTCCCAAGCTAAAGAAACAAACCATCCCCTTGCAAAGGAAATTTATATAAACTCAGGAAGTGAACAAAACATTAATGGGAAACTGTAAATCACAAATGATGAATACTTCTTAATAAACTCTAGTTTATCCAACTCTCTAGGACAATAAGAAATCTTCTGTAAAAGTTTGGGATTTTCAGCATGTACTATAAAGGTAGGTTTAGGGACTATTTTAGTTTTAAACAATTCTGAATTCATATTAAAACATGAATAATTGTTGTTATACATTTTCTTTTATGCATTTACAAACAAGCCAATTTACAGAATCCCTCCTAAAATATGAAATTGTAACACATAATTATACCTACAATTTAATCTTGGGGTCAAATGTAGACACTGCCAATAATACTACATGGAGGTCTCTAAGAAGCTGCCAGAGACTGAGCTTGGCTGAAAGGAGACTCTTGCCATGTACACTTAAAATGGTACATGCATGCCATCGGCTTTACATTTAATTCCTTTCCAACCAATCTATGCCCTTCTTTCTTAGGCGGTGATGCTTTCCCCATACACTGTTATCCAACATCCAGCAGAGAACCAGAGTTTCCGAAACCTGTATCACCAAAGGTTATTTTGACCACCAGTCCCTTTGGCAGACCTCACCTCCGGCCTGCAGAGATCTGTCGTGCAGGAAATGCATATATCAGAGAAAAATTCAAGCCTCAAGCCACTCGTAAGCAAGAAACATTTGCAAATGATAAATGAAGAAATGGAGAGATAAATAATGATTATACTCATCATTATTTACAAGTAATCTTTGTTCAGCTACTGTACTTCCGGGGCAGCAACCACTTGTAGTTACAACCGTGATGAAAATGTAACTTTGCAACGTGTGAAAATATAACTTTGCAACCAGTTACCGCATTTATGGCCTTCGAAGCTTCTCTCGGTCATGTGTTCATGATTAAACGCAGTACGTGTTGCACATTGCCTGACCTGCTTTTTTTTCTCTCTACCTCATTCACAGTGCAGAAGGATTGCCTAAGCAAGCTATCTCTTCCTGAGCTGGTTCTCTCTTCAGTGCAGAGGGTCACTGAAAAGTGCTAACCATGATTTAACCTCTGTTGTGATTTTAATTACTTGATTAGAATCCTGGATCTGCACAGTTGCTGTCTGAAATTGACAAGACTATAATCAACGTCTCACTCAAGGCTTGTTTTTGTCCCCTAAGTGGCTCAGCGCTCCTAAGTGTGCTAGGCAAATTTGGGAATTTGTATTCTACATTGTATGCCTGCTTACTTCTTATAATCTCTTCCTCACCAAACATGAATTCACTAATTCCCTTACTAAATTATCCCAGTACTTGAGTGAGCTTCCAAAATGGTAAAAAGGAGCCATAAGATTTGCCCTTTTACTTGGTTTCCTTGTGAGTCAAATTTCAGAAACCTTCCCTGCTGTTTGGGATCACCCGATTGTTTGGGGTCACATCCTTTTGATGCTATAAAGGAAAGCTCTTCTAAAAGTGCAAGCAGAGTCACATATTTTTTCACATAGCCACCACTTTGCTTAATTACTGAGTTGGTCTCAGTTGCAGTAGTTAAACAAGGACTACCTGCTGAAAGTATTAATATTCTAAGTCAGGGGTGTCAAACTCGCAGGCCAGATGTGTCACGTGCTGGCCATGAGCACGTCCATTTTAGTGAAGGGGGGAAAAGTTGCAATACGTCACGTGATGGCCCCGTGACAACGCGAGTTTGACACCCCTGTTCTAAGTGAGCTGCCAGATTAGTGCAACATTTCAAAGAGAAATGTCTGAGAAAGAAAAAATGATAACCATTTGTGGGGAAATATTATCTCTAGAATTCTCTTTACTTAGCAGTCTCAACTGCTGCCATTTGAATGTCAGGGTTCATTTGTACTTATTTGCTTAGACATTTTTAAGGTGTCTTCTTTTGAGCATAGTCTGTCCTTTATGTTTTGTATTGTATGGTGATTTTTATTTACTATTTATTACTTTAGCATAAGGTTGATCAACAAGAATAGTTTTCCTAAAATATATAACCCTGAGATTATATATATATAATGCCTGAGATTTGAATCAAACCATAAACTGCTAAGCATCATGCGTCAGCAATCCAAATTCAAACAGGTCCATGGTCCTCCTTCCCAATGGTGAGGTGTGAGGGACATGACAATAAGCTATTCCCTCCATGAATTCTGATCAATATTTTTATAAACAGTAATAATATTTCTTTTGTATCTACAGGAGACCTGGAGAAGGAGAAGGAAAGACTGCAAAACATCTTAGCAACAGGAAAGGACAAAGTAGAGAAGAACACTCAGAAGAAACCAGTCAAGGTAGAAGAAACAGTACCAGAGGTGGACCGATTTGATGAATGTAAGTGGACCCCCTTAGCTAAAAGCAGTGACATGATACACTCTGGCAGGGTTCATACAATATGTTAGCCTAGGATAAAAGGTTTGTTGTAGTTCAGGAACTCAGACATTTACACCCACATACACCTCTGTATTATATTTTTAATTGCAAATAGAAGGACTGTGGCAAAGAAAAGCAAAGATAGCACCAATAGTAATAGGCATGTTATGTGCAATCCTAAAACAACTGGATCACCACCTGAATACCATTAGCATTGACAAAATCCCCATCAGTCAATTGCAAAAGACAGCTTTACTTGGAACAGCTTACATCCTGCAATAGTGCCTTCAATACCACCATCAAAAATTTGCCTATAACAGATCCTTGGGAAGACTTGATAGGTTGACAAAAATCAAATGTAAACATTTGGCTGTGTGATGATCCGTAATAGTGTTTAGGATTAATTTATAATTAATTTATTAATTAATTTATAATGCTAATCCATTTACTGAGTTGGCATCATACATAGAACCAGAAAGTTAAGCAAAGATGCTATATTCATATAGTATGCTATCACTAAAAACTAAGGTTAACTTTAACCAAGTTAGATATTAGATTCATACCAATTAGGATGTGTGAATGTAGCTTCTAAGAATTGACCTGATTTGATTAAAGCATGTTCTATGAATACTGCCTGTTTGTAGCTGGTAGAGATAGGAAACAGCTATTCCCTCCTGCTTGTCTCTTTAGATTCTGAGCACTGTCAAATCAGTGCCTTCCATGCTAATTTGTCTTGGCAAAAGATTGCTCATACTTCCCGGATGAAGCACAGTAACACTACTCGTATCCCACTAATGCAGTACAGCAGGATCATTACTTTGGCATAGTGTTATAGACTACCAACCAGGATGACACCCAACCATTTGATGCAACAGTATTTTGAGGTTAATGATAAATAAGAAATTTCTATATAACAGTTTCAGCAGAGCACATGCAAGACAAAACTAATCATGCAGGGTAGTCATACAATAGACTTTTAAGATGTTCTTCCCATAATAACAGCCACTATGATTTATAAACCATGATTTATGGCTCAGTGCTGGGCAATGCATTTAATTCAATAAGCCATAATCCATCACATCATAACATGCATAATCAGTCTATGTTATCAACTGAGTTATAATTATACCTAGCTTAAAACATAAAGTCCCTATTGCAAAGAGCCAGTTTGTCTACTCTCCCAAATATGTCTCTTACATTGTTTACTTTTGTTCCTCAGAATTAGTATTAGTGGCATGGATCTTGTGCATGTTCTGGATCAACCAACCTCCCAGACATTATTACTATGTTCTATGAAAGACTTCCTTTTTGTATATGACAACCTTATTAAACCTATAGTCAGGTGAAAAAGAAAGTTCACTTTCTTTGAGTTCTATGAACATCAGAACATAGTAAACAATTATCTGGTCCTTAGTGTTCTTAAAAGTAAGTAAATACAATCACAGATGAACGCCACCACATGACATCACACCATATCATCATTTATTTTACAGAAAAGAAAGCCAAAACGGAGAAGCCATGTGTGAAAAACTAAGTACACCTTATGATTCAATAGCTTGTAGAACCACCTTTAGCAGCAATAACTTGAAGCAATGGTTTTCTTTATCAGTCTCTCACTATCATTGTAGAGGAATTTTGGCCCGCTCTTCTTTACAACATTGCTTCAATTCATTGAGGTTTTTGGGCATTTTGTTTACGCACAGCTCTCTTGAGGTCCCACCACAGCATTTCAATCTGGTTGTGGACTGGACTTTGACTGGGCCATTGGAACACCTTGATTCTTTTAATTTTTCAGCCCTTCTGTTGTAGATGTGCTGGTGTGCTTAGTAGCATTGTCCTGTAGCATTACTCAATGTTGGCCAAGCTTTAGCTGTTAGACAGATGGCTTCACATTTGACTCTAGAATACTTTTGATATACAGAGAAGTTCATGGTCAACTGAATGACCGCAAGGTGCCTAGGTCCTGTGGTTGCAAAACAAACCCAAATCACCACCTCTCCACCACCGTGCTTGATGGTTGGCATGAGATGTTTTTACTGATATGCTATATTTGGTCATTGCCAAACATGGCACTATGCATTACGGCCAAACATCTTCACTTTTATTTCATCTGTCCAAAGAACAATGTGCTAGAACACAGGTGTCAAACTCGATCACATCATGGGCTGGATTGGGACATATCACCGTATTTTTTGTCTTTGCAGAGCTGGGGTGGGCGTGGCCTGCACGTGACGTATCCAGCCCGCAGGCCGCCAGTTTGACAGGCCTATTCTAAAAGTCTTGTGATTTGTTCAGATGCAACTTTGCAAACCTAAGCCATGCTGCCATGTTTTTTTTTTGAGAGAGAAGAGGCTTTCTCCTAGCAACTCTTCCAAAGAAACCATACTTATTCAGTTTTTTTCTAATTGAACTGTCATGCACTTCAACATTTAACATGCTGTCTGAGACCTTGTAGAGTCTGAGGTGTAACTCTTGGATTTTTTTTCAATTTCTCTCAGCATTGCACGGTCTGACCTTGGGGTGAATTTGCTGGGATATCCACTCCTGGGAAAATTGACAACTGTCTTGATTGTATTCCACTGGTAAATAATTTTCTCACTGTAGAATGGACTTTAAATTGTTTGGAAATGGCCTTATAATCCTTACTAGATTGATGTGCAGAAACAATTGCTTCTCTAAGATCATTGCTGATGTCTTTTTTTGTTTGGCATTGTGTTAACACACACCTCAGTGCTGGAGAGCAGCAAACTCCTAAAATTCCAGCATTTATAGAGATTTGCAGATGATTTGCAAGACACATTTGCAGATGATCAATTGATCAAGGGCACTTGATTAGCAGCATCTGGCTGCTAATTAACCTCTTCATATCTATGAAAGCAATAAGGGTGAACTTAATTTTTCATAAATAGCTGCTCCATCTTGGCTTTCTTTTTGTAAAATAAATGATGACATGGTGTAATATGTCATGGGTGGTTGTTCACCTGAGGTTGTATTTATTTACTTTTAAAAACTGCTAAGTACCAAATGATTTTTACTGTTGATACGTAAAATCATAGAACTCAGAAGATGTTCTTTCTTTCTCACGACTGTATAACACATTACATCTATTTTTCCCCAATGGAAGCAATGGTCATTAACAGGTTTAAGTAGCATACAGGGAATTAATGTAACATGTGTTCCAATGTTGTTGTTGTTTTCATGTTGCTGCTTTTGTGAGCCTCCCAGGGTTATGGCCCATAAGATGGGCTGCTACAGAAGTCTTAGGAAATTAATGATTCAAACTTCAGAAGAACAACTATGTTTCTGCCCTTTAGTCTTTCATTCCACGTTGCTTCTTTTGTCTTTATGCTCAGTGGTGAATGAAATTCAAGATCGACAAAATTTCCTGTCAGAAATGGAAGCTTTGGGACAGAGCAAAGCGTATCAAAGAATTATCCAAATTGAAATATCACAGGTACCTGGTAATTCTGACCTTTATAGGCTGAAATGCAATCTTTTTTCAATATGAAAATTGGATATGCTCATGATTTTTTGAGAAAGTAGGGAAAGATTTGGCAGAAGGGCATATGTGTATCTAAAGTGAAAAAAATATTTAAAAAACGTTACACGGGAGATGATAATATATCTTCATCTGCAGTAAGACTTGTGTATTATCTTGTAAGAAAATTAAAATTTATTGAATTCTTACTATGTCTCCTTTCTCTGCTGTTTGCAGAAGCTCCGGGAGATGGAGATGATTGACAAGCAGAGAACTGCAGATCTGAAAGGGGCAATAGCCAAGTCTTTCAATATACACATCAAACATGAGAATCCAAGCACAGGTCAAGTGGACCAATAGTTCTCCCCACATACACACACAGCCAAGAATATAACTCTTTCACCCTTTTTCTGCTGACATAAGTGAATGTGAAGAATATCTTATTAGTACAGTTTTGACCCTCTTGTGGCAGGTACCTGTAGAATATACTTAAATCTCCCAGGAATACTGTATGAATCTTGAAAAGTAGGAATGATCTGTTTCAATATGTAATGGCAGGAAGCCTTTTCAAAAATGTGATCCAGAAACAAAGGGGTTCAAATGAATTGCTGGGTTTACAACGCTTGCCTTGACAAAAAAAGAGGAAAGGATTTCCACATATTTCATCTCTGGAAAACAGCATCTGTGTTTCTACCATTTATGTGCTGCTGCTTTTTAGAATTAGAACAGTACAACTCTTAGAATAGATCAAAAAGATTTTATATATGATTCTGCCATCCACCGGGATGCTGCTTGTAGTCAAAACTGCAGTTTTCACTCGTCATATAAATCATTAAGCAAACAGTGGTGACAAACAGACATCGGACTATGAAAGCGAGAATCGGAAGATTTTAGATGGCACTTATTTTTGATGAATGCTTCTTCAGTAAAATTACAGACTTAGGACCATCTTCATTATGACCATTTATTCACATGTCTGTCACTTGTTAAAAGAAAGACTTAATGTCACAACAGTAAATGGGTGGTAATAAGGGATATTTTTCTCACTTTTTGCTTTGGTCCAGCAGCTCACTTTCGATAGCTATATATTATTCTACTTGTAAAAAAAATTAAAGTCCTAAGAATTTTGTGTTTTTCTACTTTTTCTTCCTTATACCGTAATACTTTGTGTCCACTTTCTGCCAAGATATCTCAAACTACAGAAACAAACACCACAGATACGAAATATAATGGTTTTATCAGTTTTTATTATTGATTTCATCTGTGCCCATCAGTGGAGATCGCAGTTAACACAGGGTAATTATGTTCACCAGAATCTGATAATTTCTGATGGGAATGTATCTGAGGACATCTTAAAAGATTGATTTGTTCTGCTTTATAAAAGGAAATGCTGTGCATTGGACAATCTTGTAGTGGAGAGCAAGAATCAGATGGTGGCTACTGTACTTGTACAGCAGGGGTGTCACGCTTGCATCGCCACAGTCGTCACGTGACGTATCGCAACTTCTCCTCCCCTTCGCTAAAATGGGGGTGGGCATGGCCAGGGCGTGATGCATCCAGCCCGTGGGCTGCAAGTTTGACACCCCTGTTGTAGAGGCTGAGAAGGTGGTCCCAATCAGAGCTCATACCACCAATGAATTCAGCTGTTTTGAAAAGGTCTAAACCCTAACTTCTGCTTTCCAGATGTGTTGCATTATCCATCATTCCCAAACTAGTATTAAACGACATACTGGCTGACCAGATGGAAATGGTAGCATAACACATCCGGAGGGCCCCAAGTTAGGGAGGGCACTCCAGGCTGAATATCACAGTCAAGGACTGTTTGCCAATTCATCACATTTGAATAAAGCAGCACAGCAATTTGCTAATAAGAACTCAAACCAACACCTACAATATTATCAACATTTAACTCAGACCAAACAAACATCTCAATAAATAGTCCCTCAAGTTAGAGAAGCCAGAAGAGAGAGAGAAAAAAGACCTTCTCCCCTCTGAATTCATACATACACACAAAACTAAAAAAATAATAAAAAAGCTGAAAGTCAGAAAGATAGAGGGCGAGAGTTTGGCTACAAAAATTATAAAGATCTTTTGCACTCTTAGGAAAAAAAATCATGCACATAAACCCTGAGGGGAGGGAGCTAAGAAGAATTACAGTGGTACCTTGTTGATATTGAAGACAGCTTGACATCCTCTTCTGGCTCTAATGTTTGGCAGGCAATGAGTCATTGTCCCAGCCTGCTGTGTCCCCTGATATAAATAGCAGCAGCAGCAGAAGCAACTAAGAGGGTTAAAAAGATCCAGTTGTTTTCCTTTCACACCTGCACAAATCTACCCTCTGAGAGCAACTGCAATTTGCTTTACAACTGAGGTTGAAGCTGTCTTAGCCTTTCCTCTGTGATTTGTTAACTGTTTGCCACAAGAATCGGCATTCACAGCATAATATTTTCTTTGGTGGCAGAGAAATCTTCCAGAAATAGAGCACTGGTTAGATTTTTGGCTGTTTTTACAGACTTTATAATAGACTTTTTAATGGTCAAAATATTTTAAAAATTTAACCCCCCACAACAAAAATCTGCCCTGGAAGCCCAATTGTTGTTATTATTTTTTGAATGACCAAAGAGGAGAAAAAGAATAAGATAAGGAATTGAAAAGAGATAACCAGAGGCTCCCAAACTACAGTGGGGATTATCTTCCTCCTCCCTCCCCCAAAGAGATTATTAGGCACATGTGACTATCACAGTTAAAGGAGGAGGACAATTAGTGCAACTTTCCCCAAAACACACGATTAAAAGTTCTGAACAGTCAAAGATATAATAGGTGCACAACTGAGGAAGTCTAAAGCTATTTTATTTGTCCATTCCCATCCCCACCTTGAAAGAGAAAATGGCAAACAGCTTCTTCTTCCATGTCTGTCCCTTTCTATAATGTGCTCATAAGACTTGCCATATTTCCCCCTTTTCTAACACCTGCTGCTGTGGAAGGTGGTTGGATTTTTCCGAGATAAAGCCAGCTTTGGTGTACGGCAAGGCACAACCTCTTTTTTTTTTTCAAAAAAAAAAAATGGGCAAAAGCAGGAAACCATCCTACTTGCCAGGCACGCCCAACTAAATGGGGCTGAGCAGTCAAAGAGACTAGCAGCCCTCCTTACTCTTCTATCTGCCAGCTGCTTTAGCTTTTTTCCTTGGGTGATCTGCTTTTTGAGTCAGGTTTATTTCCAAGTAACTTCAGCACTTTCATTGGTTTGAATTTTCCTTTTTTCTTGCTATCAGCCTCGGAGTCCTTGCGAAATTCTGGAGAGAGAAAGAGTTAGGGTTAGTGGCATGCAAGGTAGAGGGGATTAGGAGCATAGAAGGCTCCCTTAGAATCAGCCAGACTACTCAACTGTCTTTGCTTAAATTGAACAAAAAGCTCTTGGTTTTCAGAAACTATTCCTTCCTATCGCTACCTCATCAAGCACTGAACTAATCCAAGGTCCTTCCTATAACGTGGAAAGACTTTCTTAGACCACAGGTGCTTAAGCAATACATCCAGAAAATGCTTCAATGACAGGATTTACAGGAATGTAAATTTTATATTTTACATTTAGAGACTATTATTCAAAACTTGTACATGGATATTATCTAAGAATATAAATCCATTTATCTGCATGTTTTCTAAAACTTAGACCATCTTGGAATCAGAGCTAGCCAAGTTTACAGAATCTGCAGTTGTGTTCAGATTTTTTCCCCTCCTGTATTGGATTAAGAAAGAAAAGATTTTCAGGTGGCAAATATTAAGACCACAATAGCCATTGAACTTATTCATTACTGAATCTGCAGCACTCTGGAAATTAACATAGAATCTCAATTTGGAATTTATTACACTGTACTCGGAATCAATCCCATCCAGTATATATGCCGTGATTCTTCAGATTAAATAAAAAATCATGTTCTCCTAACAATGAAGTGTTCTTGTTACAGAACAAGTTTCTAGCTTTTATGACAAATCACAAAGGATCCTGGATTTCCAATATTTTGGGAGGAACGTCTATGCCTTCTATTTGTTTTTGCTCCACAGCTAGCAAAATCAATGTAAAATAACAAATACATGTCCCTGAAAAATATTCATGACTTGCATTCTTGTGTTGGCAAAGGGAAAGAAGCTAAACCAACACAACTTCCCTCTCCCTTGGTTCATAGTAGCAAATGCGCTGCCTCTTTTGTCAAAGATGTTACCTAATAACACAGAAGTGTGCCAACACCATATATTGCCAAAGCCAATTTAGGATGGAGAAACATTACTTTGTATTTCCCATTTCTAATTCCTCCCATCTGCAAGGAACAAAAAGTATACTTTACTGCTAAGATGTGTTGTAGAAAACAGAATAAGTTACCTATTTGGTTTATATTTTATACCTAATTATACAATTAGCTTTTGTTAGAATAGAACTGAAGTTGGTATGGGTATAGATATTAAACATATTTTGTACAGAAGACAAACATATATAATAGTTAACCAAAAATATCAATGCATAATTCTGCAAACAGCAACTGCATCTGAGACTGGGAAGTCTGAATGACTGGACCTCATTCTTCTTACCTTTTTTTTTAATCATGGCTTCCAACATTTTATCCTCCTCTTCCTCCCTGGCAAAACAAGCAAAACAATCAGACCCTGTTTTAGTCAACATAGCTAAAGTGGGACTGATTAGAACAAGAATCATGCTCAAATAGTGCTGAGCTGCTATTTGGTGGCCAAAGTTTGCATTTAATATTTTTCAAGTGGGTCCAAATAGAGAAAATGCATCACACATATGCTGTTGCCTGGGTTATCAATTAAAAAAAAACCAGTTTTTAATTCTATTAAATCTTTTTTGGGGCATTCGTTACATTTTGTGAATGTATCCTTTCCTGAAAAGATAGCTAATGGTGGCAGGGGATTCCAGAAGCTACATATTGCCCACCCCTCTCCTATAAACTATAAATTATAAACTAATAAACCCTTTTGCCCAAGTTGCTAATATCACCTGGTTTATCTTATCAAAGAATTAATGGTAAGAATCACACATGCAATTACACTTCGCAGTGCTACAATCAACATTTCCCAGGCCAATTGTTTTCAATTAAGCAAAAATACAGCCATTTGCTTTTCCTTTCACTACCTTTGCCGATCCTCATCCAGACTGTTGACAATGGCATTCCGTTGTTCAATAATGGTTACAAGCTCTTCCATCAATACCTTTTCTCTGATCCGGTCATCATCTGTCCAGTCTTTATCTAGCACCCAACAGAAAGAAAGAGGAAACAAATTATATGATAAAGACAATTTATGTCTATGAAATATTACATGAGAAAAATGCTTTTGACCCCCATTTATGCATCTTCTTCACTACATATTAAACACGCTGAGACTATATAAAAGATTGGGCAAAGTTTGCTTTTCTATTTTGCTTGTATAGTGGCATCTTCAGTAACACAGAACCAGGATTCTGTGGAAATCCACTGCCATCAGAACAAACTATAGTAGATTAACACTAGGCAAGTTCCTATATTTTATGTGCCATTGAGTTTCTTGCCTGAAAATGAATAATGAGAGCTCACTAAAACATATATTAAAAGGTGGGATTGAATAATAATAATCCCAAAACATCTGGACCACCACTTGAACACTATTGATATGGACAAAATCACCACCAGTCAATTGCAAATGGCAGGTTTACTTGGAACAGCTTACATCCTGTGACAACACCTTTAACACCATCAAACAACATCTGTCTATCCCAGGTCTTTGGGAAAGATTTGATAGGTGTATAAAAATGCCAAATCCAGTCTAAACACCTGGCTGACTATGCGACCATAATTATTATTATCATGTATGTTAAAGGATCAACTGTGGGTTCAATACACATTTGAAACCAGCCATGAATCAGTAAGTTCTGGTATTTTTCAACAGGCCATTATGCTTTCAGCCTATTTTGGGAGTTTCTTTTTTGTTGGATTCTTGCTATTAGGGCAGAAATAGAGTGCATGGAAATAGAGTACATGGCTCTTGGTTAGAAACAGAGACTCTGCTTTTATAGAACAGTACTCCCTGCTGGCAGCCAAGGTATGGTGAAACAAATAAAAGAACATAAAAAAGCAATAAGCACAACTCAGTCTTCCTCCATGTAATTCTTCCCAGATGTATCAAACTGTAATTCTCATCATTTCCCTCCAGCACAGCCCATGCATGACCAATACTGGATTAGGAAAGAACCAAGCCCAGTGAGAGAACAGATGCTTACGATTTAAATCATTTCCTAATGCTACAACATCTTTCACTTAAGATCATTAAAAAAAAAAAAAAAGCAAACAGCAGGCTAACACCCTTTAAGACTTGCCAGGTTTATTAAGAAGACATCGCAGTTCATACTCCACATCAGCTTGACGCTGCTCCAAGTTCTGCTGCTTAAAACTCGAAAGAAGAAACAGAGCATGTATTAATGCTTAATTATTGTAAAAAACTGATATACCATCTTTAAGGACCGACATAGTTCTCTCAAATCTTCAGTAAAAGGAAATAGGCTTTATTTTCCAGCATTTTTGCACAATTTCTGCTATGTAAGAAAGACGCTGCTTATGGCTGCCCCCATATTTGCATTTCTGTTGTCATTACCGAATTTGTCGCTATTGAAATATGAATGAAATCCAGGTAGATCACTTTTCCAAAGGTCAAAAGAACTACCGGTACTTTGAATGTTTTACACTCTTATCTCTGGGCTTCCTACAAATAATCAACTGACCATTTTGAAACAATATTGAGTTAAATAGGTAAGCATTCACTTGTATGGAATATCCTTCAGGATTGTCTATAGGAGGAAAAGCCAGTTCAAAGAGTTTGGCAGGATAGTTGCTTAACATTGTAAGCTGCCCTGAGTCTTCGGAGAAGGGCGGCATATAAATCAAATTAAT